>CAVNYN010219089.1:0-58401 GCA_963692815.1 Nyctanthes arbor-tristis
AAATAAATTGACAAAAGTTTCATAATAAATAATACATAAGTAGAAACATTAAGTGTTTAAGGAAAAAAGAAAAGTTAAATTCATGTATTAAAGCATCGCACCGTTTCCATGATCCTATCCCGGTAAAAGACAGGACATTTCGGATGGATACTTGAACGTTGTCATGAATATGTGAAGAGAGGAGAGAGAAGATCAGAAGAGGTACAACGATGTTATGCCAAAACAACCAATCACGAACAATATTAAATGGAATGCAGAAGAAATTATATTTCTCTAAAAGAAATAAACATAAACAACCTCAATTGAGCAATTTCAAATCTACAAATCAAAACTTAATTGAAGGGAAAAAAGAAAGGTACCTCTTCTATAGCCACATAGTTTCAAGACAATATGTTCCATTCAACTTTGCAGTTTCATGGCAGTCTTCTCTATTACATCTTATAATTGAAATTGTGAATTTAAGTAATAAATTATATCAGCACTTCTTCCAATTAAAATGCTCAAGAATAGCATCTTAATTATTTAAACTGGCCTCCCAAAACAATCACATGAAATCTTCCCATTAATTTATAAACTAAAAAAACTGTATGCTTCAATATCATCAAGCACAAGTAATAAACTTCATTCAAAAGAATGTTGTAAAAAACTTAATTAAACTAGGGAAGAATCCATACCTTATTAACACCTTGTTGGTTCCTTCATCATAATGAATTACAACCCTGTGCAATAAATGGAACATTTTCTGTAGTTAGATTCTTCTAAGAAGTCACCATCATATGTTCAGTCATCCTTGATCTTAGTCCATTTTCTGTAAGGTAGATTCATCTAAGAAGTCACTATGTCTCCACAGGGACGGAGACAAAAATTGTGCTCAGTGGGTGCGAAACTGAAAAAGTTCAATTTCAAAATAGCGATAAATATAATATACCAATCTTTTACAATTGTTCCCTACGATGTTTCAAACCTAATTCATATAGAGTTAAAGTTAGTTAATTTTTCATAATAAAACTAAGATGGAATCTATTGAACTGAGCCTATAAGAACAAAAAGTTTTAGAAGTTTAGTAGCAAACTATAAGCAATAAACTAAGAATAACTCAATAAGCAAAAGATTGAGAAAATCACTGCAAAAGAAATGATCAACAGTTCAAGTGGGAGACTGGAAGTGACAACCAAAATTTCAAATAACTATTGAGAAACACTGCTAGAAGTTAAAATAAGAAAACAAGACTATAATTGCAATCCTAGATTCCTGAACTTGTCTCGAATTCTAGTAGCTATTAACTCATAAAAAAATTAAATAAAGAAAATCGTGTAGAATATAATGCTTAGCCTAATAATGATTACAATTTACAAACTAGCATTATGCATTTGCAATAAAAGGAAAATTCTTTTTCTCATCAAGGTTATATTACCCAAGTATCCATGTCAACAAAAAACAAAATAGAGAGTCCATGACCATGTGTAGACTTTTCTTTGTGGTTAGTGATAATCTTTTCTCGTGCCACAACTAGATAAGATAAAATTAAAAGAAAGTATCTATAACATCACCATAGAAAATTAGTCCTATTTCCTAAACTTAAAATCTTACTATGATGAATAACCTGCCTATAACGAACACTTTTGACCTTAAAAAATTTAACCAGTATTCATATTCAATTATATTAATTTAAAAGGTTAGAAATACAAGTATAATCATGTTGGGTTCAAAGGGGAGGGGTGGGTTGAACAGAAATGGTATCAATAAACTGATCTTCAATGGTTCAAGACTCTAAAGGCAACAAAGAGAGCCCTCTTTCAAGAAGGGGTGCTGGTAGTCGGAACTAAAAAGTTTCGAAGAGAAGAGAAGAGAAGACAAATTAAGAAGAAAAATCAGAAAAAAGGGGAGACTAACCTGTTGTGGTTGAAGGAATAGAGAAGAATGGCGGTACCGGCGGTCACACATCGGCCAGTCAGATCCGCGGTGGATGCCAATAAGAAGGCAGGAAAGTTGTTTTTCCAACGCCGGCAGATTATCTGAAGAAGTCATGCGAACAGCCACTGCGAGCTAGTTCGACTTTTTCTAAGTGGGCAGTAGCGCCAGCCTTATTAACTTCGGCGCCAGCGACACCACGTACAACGGCTGCTGAAAGATCGAGCTATTGAACATGGATTGGGGAAGGGTTTGCTGCGTTTTCGATTAGGACGAGGGGGCTCGAATGGAGAGGCGGGTTTGAATGGGGGATTTTTAGAATTTTATTTTTTTACTAAAATGGTGGGGCCCATGTTGAGGAGACTAACACGTGTCTATAATTCCTATAGGAACGACATCTATAGGTCGCCCCAGTAAATCAGGTCTACAGCAGCGACTTCAAGGTCGCTCCTATAGGGGTCGCCCCTACATACCCTATTTCTTGTAGTAAAGCAAACCCATATGTACTCTTAATCATTACAATTCTTGCCATTATCTTCATTTGTGGTTTGCTTCATCTACTAGTTAGATTCCTTCTAAAACTCTCAAAAAGATACTCTGATGAACTGGATAATGAGAGTGCCCTTCAAGATCAGTTACAACAACTCTTTCACTCGCATGTGTTAAGGATAAAGAAGAGATAACAACTTTAGATAAATAAGCATTTCTATTATTTTTATAGTTATGATAATGCTTGTTACACTGTCGTATCCTTATCCAAGGAATGTATTTGAATTGATTTTGTAATTAAGTAGACCAAAGGTAGGACACTTGTGCTATATATTTCTTGCTTTGAGCTCTGAAATGAATTAATTCAATTCCTCGTTCGTTCACACTCTTTCTACTTATTTATCTTATATGGTATTAGAGCCATCTCCCAAACGAGATATTGTGGCCTCTACAAATATTCTTTCAGCCAAGACTTTTTCCACTTCCAGTCCTGCATTGATATCAATCAATGTTGCTTCTCAAGTCTCACTAAAGCTTACCAAAAAATTATCTTTCGTGGAAGGCACAATTTCATACCTTGCTTTAGAAGTGTCAATATGAGTCCGCCGCTGAGGCCCACCATAAAAGGCCGTAACAGGGAGGGCTAGTTAATCGGCTTTCAGGCCGGCGTTACCACGGCCCGTAAAAGGGAAAAAAAAATATTACATGTGGCAGAGAGCCAACAACGGCTTCTTGCCACAGGTAAAACCAAAAAGCACCCTTGCGCCTTGACTGTGGCGCCATTTATTATATATTGTACTAATAATATCTAATTATATTTAATTAATTATAGTATAATAACTTTTTATTTTTTAATTATTTTTTTATTTATTGTATTTAAATCCTAACCTTATATTTTTGGTCAAATATGTAACAATGTAATTTCATATTTTTATGTAATTAAGCTATAAATATAGGTGATGTACATAAATTATATTTGTATGTGATTCGTGTTTTTATTGTGACATCTATAAAAAATATAAATGATATTTCATAAACATAATCCTATTTGAATGACCAAAAACAAAGTGACCAAATTATTATTACTAATTTTGACAAATTGGGCCAAATTATCCGAACCAAGCCAAATCGCGACCCGTATTGGCAGGTCCACATGGGCTTCATGAGTGTGGCGGTTTGTCATGCCCCAACTATTTATACCTATTAATAAATTCGTGAGCTAGAGCTTTCATATGAATAGTAGGGACGGAACGTACAAAACGAATAAATTATTTTTTATTTTACATATGATAAGACACAAAAATATATATATCTATGGAAAGGTGGGCCAATGTGTATTCTCATAGCTCTAAAGATAGGTTCTCTCTACATGCAAAATTCTACTTTCGTCCACAAGCATGCTCTAACTCTCGGCTTGTTTGGCAAATATCTTGCGTTGGATCGTCTATAAGATTGGAGAAAAGAGAAGAGAGTACAAAGCACTTAGTAAATAACATGTATTGACTCATGCAAATAATGTAAGAGAAATCGTTTTTATGTACAAAGAGAATTATTTATATGCATAAGTCTAGTCATTACCAGTTTAGCCTCTGCCCGTAAGGTTGCAGGATTCAATGATTCAAAATGACCACAATCACATAGGATGGTCATAATATCACAAAGATTACTAAATAGTAAGATAAAATGGGTAGATAGCAGTACTAGCGATGTCCAAAAGCAAGAAACGATCATTTATCCAAAGTAATTGTGCACAATCAAATATCACATGCCAAAACAATTTAAGGAAAGCATGAGATTTGAAAAGAAAGAGCCAGGACATGTGTTACTCACCTTTTGATTTCCCAAATATTCTTTGAATAATTCTAATGCAGAAAAGTGCTGCTAAAGCCTTGATATTTCTCAATTAAAGTTGTGCTTCAAGTTGGAATCTTCTTATATATAGAGTATTATTTTTCAAGTGAAAACCCAAGTGTTCGGTGGGTTTTTAGGGTAGTTTTCCTCCTTACAATAATTTTGAACGAATCTAGATGTTTTGAGATAGAAAGGGGGTAGGTAAAATAGAAAGGGGGTAGGTAAAGTATTTTAAGAAACTTGGTGAATTCATTTTACCCCTCGGCCTTTTTATAGCAGCTATAATTTAATTGTTTTTAATAAATCTTTGAACTCCGCCAATCCAACTACGACACATGGTGTAAATGGCACCGTATGTTTGAAGATGTGATGTGGCTAAATGTGATTTATACGTTTATTATTCAAAAAGTCCTTATACTTTGCGTTATCTTGTAAATAAGTCATTATACTTTGATTCATATTAATCAAGCACTACTAAAAAATTGCCTTTCAGTGACGGAAAATTCCTTCACTAAAGCCCCAAAATCCGTCGCTAAAGGTCAGCACCGACAGAAAACTTCCAGATCGGAAGAGCGTCGTGTAGAAATCTGTTTAAAAATATTTTACGGACTCACGACCTGACCCGCCTCGCCCCGCCCGCCCGCCCCGTTGACCCGCAAGGAATTAATTCTTACAATTGCAAGGACGGAATTTCAAACTCATAACATGGTGGTTGGGAAGTGAAGTCCCAACCACCAGGCCAACTCGCGTGCTTGTTGATATTTTGGTTCAAATTATATATAAACTATGTTCGAGTGATTTTATCAATTTAAAAATAAAGTATTTTCTTTATGAAACTTTGAACTTTTATTTAATTTAATTTTTATTTTTATTTAAATATATGTTATACTCTAAATTTTATTTGTCAGTGTCAATTAATTTAATGTTCTTTACACCAGTTTCCTAGATTGTAATATTAATTGTTTTTGTAAAAAACTAAAAAATTAAAAAATGCTCCATACCAAATTTTTTTCGATTCTTAAAATTGTGATTTATGTGATTTTTTTAAAATACTAGTAATTAATAAAAAAATTTATTTACAATTATTGTTTTAAACGTTAACTACTAAATAACCAAATAAAATCTTCATCAATTACTAAAATATTTATTTTACATTATATTTTACTGGATAAACCACATATTACCGTTAAAAGAAATTTATTTCATATTATATTTTTTTTTTCCAAATGGATTGTTGAACATTATTTGAATGTAAGTAATCAGCCTATATAAAGACTATAAATACAACTGTTATTATATACTTTTAATTAAAGAGTCAAAAATATAAATCATTTTCTATTCCATATCTAAGAGTTATTGATTGTTAGTAACACTTCTAATTTTTATAATATTTTCATTTTCTTATATTCATTGTTTGATATATCTAATATATTTTTTATTATAACATTGTGCACATTAAAACTTTTGATTGATAAAAGGGGGCATGAAAGAGGGCAGGAATATGAAAAAAAGGGAAAATATATTGACACTATATTTTTCTATAAATACACCATATTAGCAGAAAATTTAAATTGCTAATTTAAATTATTTGTAAGTTAGTAATTTACTACACTATCAATTGCGAATTTAAATTATTTAGCGTCTTTTTAAACAAAAATTTTATGGAAAAAACCTTTGTTATATATGAAATATTCAAGTAAATAGACGGTTAATAACAAAAATATGATAAAAAAGTTAAGAACGTGAATACAATAATTAGAAAAAACTAAGGATCGATGTATAATGTAGTTAGAAATGTGGTGTAACTATTAAAAATAATGGTGTCGAATATATATAACCACCCAAAAAAATATCTTTAAAATATATATAAAGTATATTCTAGTAGTTTTGTCAATTTAAAAATAATGAACTTTTCCCTTAAACATTTTTAGTATTTAATATAACTTTTATTATATATTTAAATATATGTTATACTCTAAATTTTATATGTTTGTGTCAATTAATGTAATGTTTTTTATATTAGTTTTTTATACTGTAATATTATTTTACATATTATATTTTTTTATAAATAAATTTTCAAACATTACTTGTCCATATTTAATGTTTACGACTATTCCATGTCAATGTTGTCTTTTGTGAGATTATTCGTATCCGTTGTCGGTTTCCTTTTTTTTTTAAAAGTTTTTCGTACTTGTATATTTTTTTCTTAACTTTAGCGGCAATTTTAATTATGGAGTCAAAATATAAATTATTTTCTACTTTCGTAGTTAAAAGTTATTGACGAATGATAACATCTTTAATTATTCGTAACATTTTTAATTTTATAATAAATTTTATTTTCTATTATATAGGTTAACATATCTAATATATTTTTGACAACAACATTATGCATATTAAAACATTTACTTGATAAAAGGGCATATGTGAGAGTGGAGGGATAATTAAACAAATATCTTCAATTTTTTTTTAAAAAAAATTAATTAACAATATTTACAAAATATAATTAAAAGCGTAAATTTGGTTACAAAATTCGTCGGAAATTTCCAATGGCTTCGGGATGCCGTCAGAAATTTAGCCGTTAGAAATTTCCGACAGAGCAATATATGCTGTTGGAAATTTCTGACGGCCTGAATGCTGTCGAAAATTTCCGACGGAACTGTTTCCGACGGCATAGGTTGCCATCGGAAATTTCCGACGGCAGCCTTCTACCATTGGAAATTTCTACTGTCGAAACTTTTCGACGAAAAAGTAATATTCGTTCTTACAGATTTCTGCCTGTCTCAAAGTTGCGACGGTTCTGTTGGAAGTTTGCGACGGATATGCATCCCTCTCAAAATTTCCATCCCTGATGGGGTATTTTTTGGTTGTGAAGACCCACATTCTTACTTTGGATGTCATTGGAGTGACAATCTTGTAATCTTTCAATGTAATTGAAGTAATTTTACAAAGAAAATTTCAAGTAATTATTTAATCAGTGTCAAAATATCAATTACGTTGTTTAATTTATTATTAAATTTTTGCGGGATGTTACAATCTACCCCACTTAAAAGAATTTCGTCCTCGAAATTCGCTATTACCTGAATATAGTTCAAGATGTGCATACACTGCGTCCACTGCGCACTCTTATTTCCTTACCATTAAGAGCATGCATGGTGCCAGAGTATCAAAATACCAAAAATAAAGTTTTTCTTTCCTTTTTAACATATCTAACCCAAATATACCATAAATTTACAAAAGTTAAGTTGACCAAGGATTCAAAGTCTAAACAATCTAATTACCTTTAATTATATAGTTTATTCAAACTTTATTCTAAATGGGCTAAGGTTAAACGTTGATCCTTTATAAACAACAACTAACAAGGTTTGATTTGGGTGCAAAATGGCCAAAAAAGATCCTTTTGATTGAAGTAAGGATCAATTATGTGAAAGAAATAGAGTTTGAGGCTTAGAAGAACATAAGTAAATACTTTGGGTTGATCTGGAACAAATTAGAAAGTTCGGGGACTTGAGTGCAATTTTTAGAAAAAAATCTGTATAGCACCGCCTTTGACAGAATGCTCTGTTCGGCCACACTGTTGAGCTGTGTTTTTAGTAGATTGACAACGATGCCAAACAATTTTTTTTCCTAGCCCTTTTTTTTCCTTGTAATTGTTTTGATTCCAAAATATCCTCTAGCATGAATAGAGGCCATATGATATCTTTTAGGGCTAGCTTAACACTTGGAAATAAAGTACAAACTATCATCTTTCTTTTCCATTTTCCTTATTCTTGATAAACTTACAAATGGTTGATGCCTTCTTATATCACTTTGTAGGGTTCATTTTCTAGTATCTCTTGGTAAGATCAACACCTTTAGCTTATAGTTTTCTAGAGAAGATCAAATCAATATTAATATATTAAGGAGTTCTGCATCTAGCATTCATTTAGCTAATAAGTATAACCTTTACTTAAAAGTTAAATAAAGATATACAAATCACTCATAAACTTAGTAAATATCAACTTACATGCAAGATAGTTGTTTGATGCCTCGTGGGAAGTAGATTATGCATGTAGGGCCCTTGAAACATTGCTCTGATACCACTCTTATCACGCCCCCACTATTTATACTGGTTAATAAATTCGTGAGCTGAAGCTTTCTTATGAATAGCGGAGATGGGACTTACAAAACGAACAAATTGTTTCTTGTTTTACATATGACAAGCTACAAATATATTTATACATATATATATATATCTATAAAGAGATGGACCAAAGTGTATTCTCATAGCTCCAAAGATTGGTTCCCTCTACTTGCAAAATTCTACTTCCATTCGCGGGCATGCTCCAACCCCCAGCTTGCTTGGCAAATATCTTGTTGGATCATCCACAAGATTGGAGAAAAGGAGAGTGAGTATAAAATATTCAGTGAATAATGACATGTATTGGCTCATGCAAAATAATGTATGAGAAATCGCTTTTATAGACAAAGAGAATCAATGATTCAAAATGATCACAATCGCATAGCATGGTCATAAAACCATAAATATTACTACATAGTAAGGCAAAACGGGTAGATAACACCACTAATGATGCCAAAAGCAAGAAACGTTCATTTATCCAAATCAATTGTGCACAATCAAGTATCGACCGCCAAAGCAATGTAAAGAAAGCATGAGTTTTAAAAAGAGAGAGTCAAGACACGCGTTACTTGCCTTTTGATTTCCCAAAGATTCCTTGGATAATTCTAATATAGAAAAGTGCCGCTAAAGCCTTGATAATCAAGTTGGAATCTTCCTATATATGGAGAGGATTCTTTTTCAAGTGAAAACCCAAGTGTTTGGTGGGTTTTTAGGGTAGTTTTCCTTCCTACAATAGTTTTAGAGGAATTTAGATGTTTTAGGATAGAGATGGGATAAGCAAAGTATTTTAAGAAACTTGGTGAATTCATTTTGCCCCTGGGCCTTTTTATGGTCTCTAGAATTTAATTGTTTTTAGTAAATGTTTGAATTCCACCGATGACAGTACAACATGTGGCGTAATTGACACTGTATGTTTGATGAGGTAATGTGGCTAAATGTGGTTCACTCGTTTATTGCTCAAGAAATCCTTATACTTTACATTGTCTTATAAGTAAGTCACTGTATTTTGATTCATATTAATCATGACCCACATTCTTACTTTGGGTGTCATTGGAGTGACAGTCTTGTAATCTTTCAATGCAATTCAAGTAATTTTACAAAGAAATTTTCAAGTAATTATTCAATCATTGTCAAAATATCGATTACATTGTCTAATTTGTTGTTAAATTTTTACGGGATGTTACACGGTCCATGGCTAAAAAATCCGAGCCAGTCCTACCTAGACCGGAAACCTTTATGAGTCAACTTTTTGGTATGGTGGGCCGTATTGGGCCGCTATGTTAACGGGCTTAACCGGCCCAGCCCAGCCCACCCACATTGACACCTCTACCTTGCTTATTGGCTATGACTTAATGGATTTTATTGATGGATCCAGACGTTGTCCCATGCCATTATTAATCAAACTATTACAAAATAAAATGCAGGAGACCCCAAGTTGGTACCCCGTCAGTAGCTTTATCCCCACTTCAAATCCAGAATTCTCCCTTTGAATTAGGCAAGATCAACTCTTGGTTAATGCAATTCGCAGCTCTTTATCTCCAACTTTAGTACCTTTTGTTGCTTCATCTAAGACGTCAAAGGATGCATGATATACTCTTGCAACCATGTTTGCAAAGCTATCGAAGGGTCAGATTATGCAGATAAAAACTCAACTCTCAGGTTTAACAAATGGGGCTCAGAGTATTACGGAGTATCTTCAGTCTCTCAAAAGCCTAGCAGAAGCATTGGCCTTGACGAATGCTCCTGTTCATAATAAGGATTTAACTATTAAAAATTTGGATGGGTTATCTGAAGAGTACAAGGACATAACTGCAGCTATTCGAGCAAGGGATTCTCCTATTCTATTCGATGAACTGAATGAGAAGCTCATCAATTTGACTAATATATCAAACAAGATATAACCAACAAGCTTCCATCACCGACCAATGTATTCTATACTAGACCCACAAGTTCAAATAATTCCCGCTTCAAACAAACAAAAATAGTCGTTGGAATTAGTCACCCTCCTGACAATATACAAACTCTTCGAAACCTTACAAGGGATATTGTCAATTGTGTTCACAACAAGTTCACTCAGCAAAATTCGGTCCCAATTATTCCAGTACAACTCTAACTCATCAAACAACCCAGAACTCACGGCCAGAAGCAGCCCCTCGATAGCAAAACTTTACTCCATTAGCCCACTACTCTCCTTATTGTGATCCAACCATAAATTTTTGGGTTTTACACTCAGGAGCTAGTCATCATGTTACAAATGATCTTGAAAATCTCTCAATTTATTCAAATTACAGAGATATTGAAAGCATTCAAATTGGAAATGGATCCACCTTGATAGTTACACATTCTGGTTCTACCACCTTATCTACAACCCTTCATAACTTTAAGCAATATGATGTCCTATGCATTTTTTCCATGGCTAGAAATTTACTTTCTGTCTCTAAATTTTGATGCTCTAACATTGAATTTTTCCTTCTATCATTTTAGGTGAAAAATACCAACATGGAGAAAACTCTATTGCGAGGGCAAAATAAACATGGATTGTATGAATTTACAGCTTCAGCCTCGCCAAACTCAAGTTCTAACTCATCTCCATTACTTGCCTTTGCCACAACAAAAGGGTCTATGTTAGATTGGCATCACCGCCTTGGTCATCTGTCTCTCTCTATTTTTAAATTTTTAGTTAAGTATGGTTCAGTTCTTATGTCTGAGTCAATAAAAAATTAGTTGCATTGCAACCCCTGCAATTGTCAATAGGCTCACAAAGTGCCTTTTGATGAGTCCTCTATTTTAAGTTCTAGTCCTCTAGAGGTTGTGTTCTCAAATGTATGGACGTCTCTGGTCTAATCTACAAATAATAACAAATATTATGTTGTATTTGTTGACCATTTCTCAAAGTATATTTGGTTTTATCCCATGAGGAACAACTCTGATGTTATTCACATCTTTAAACAATATAAGGCTCTAGTTGAAAGATACTTTCACAAACCAACTCAAACTCTATTTACTAATAATGGGGGGTGAATACCTCGCACTCAGAACCTTTTTGTCTCAAAGTGCCATCTCGCATAGATCGGAAGAGCTACACCACCACACAAACCTCAATACAATGGATTTGCCGAAGACATTGGCATATCATAGAGACAGAACTTTCCCTTCTTCAACATATAGCAATACGTATTACATAGTGGGATTTTGCTTTGCTGTTGCTATATATCTAATTAATCGACTACATATGACTAGCCTCTCCATGAAATCAGCATTTGAGCTTTTATTTCATCAATTACCATACTACACAAAACTACAAACGTTTGGGTGCCTATGCTATCCTTGGTTATGTCCATATACAAACCACAAATTGGCCTTGCGTTCCAGTCCTTGTGTCTTTATGGGATATTCCACTACTCAAAGTGCCTTTTTATGTTTAAAGCTAACCACTCAATGCCTTTATGTGCAACGACGCCAAGTTTGTGGAATCTATATTAGCTTTTCAACAAGGTCACTCTTTTGAAGCCATTGCCCACAAATCACCATCTGTGTCCCCCTCTTCTAATCAGTATGCTTGTATTTTGATTCCTATACGTCAGTATGATTTGCCCATCACAAATATGCCTTCAATTTATAGCTAACTAGAAATTTAGCATCCATAGACACCGTGTAGCCTGCTTAAGAATGACCCTGCCGTAAGACGTTCTTTGCCTCGAGTATCTCCTTTTCTTCCTTCAAGTCCGATTGAGTCCACTCCTTCACCAATACAAGTGTGTCCTATTCCTTCTTTAGCCTCTTCTTCTCACCTCTCAGTTCTCCATCAAGACTGTCTCATACTACCACACAATCACTACCAATATCCATCCAATGACGACTTAAGAAAACAAATAATATTCGCAACCCTAATCCAAAATACTGCCTCGCTGCTGTTTTTGGTTTAAATCCAACCTTCAAACTTGCAACCATTAAACAAACTCTGGCTGTCCCTCACTGGCGTGATGCCTTAAATACTGAATATTCAGCCTTGCTTCACAATAAAACCTAGTCTCTCATTCCACCAAAAAAATCTCAAAATTATGTTGGTTATCGTTTGGTGTTTTGAATGAAAAGGAATTCCGAAGGCACAACTGATCACTGCAAGGCCCACCTTGTAGCAAAAGACTTTCATCAACGACTGAGCTTAGATTAATTTGACAATTTTAGTCCGGTTGTTAAACTGGTAACTATTTGTCTGGTCTTGAATCTTGCCACCTCCTATCGCTGGTCCATTTGCCAACTGGACATCAATAATGCCTTTCTTCAAGGCACTTTTACAGAAGAGGTGTATATGCTTCAACCACCCAGCTTTATAAATCCTACTTACCCCTCATATGTTTGTAAACTTTACAAAGCAATTTATGGACTCAAACAAGCTCCCCATGCATGATATCTTGAGCTCTGTACCTTTCTTCTTCAATGTGGATTCACAAATTCTTCCATGAATGCCTCTTTGTTCATACTCAAAAATGACAGTGCATTTCTTTACTTTTTGGTATATATTGATGAGATTATCCTCAATGGTTCCTCTTCTCTTTTATTGAAAAATTCATTCAGTTCTTATCCTCCAAATTTTCTCTCAAGGACTTAGGGGCTAGTCATTTTTTTCTGTGAATTGATGTTTTACATATTGCATCAGCTATTATTTTGTCTCAACATCAGTACATCTCCCAACTTCTAACTTATACCAAGATGCTTGATAGCAAGCCTGCTGCTACTCATATTTCTACAGCTTCCTATCTTCATTTTGATGATGGCACTGAACTTACTGATGTTGCTAAATATCATCAGATTGTAGGAAATCTTCAATATCTCCTACTTACTTGACCAGACATCTCTTTTGCTGTGATCAAGTTCTCGTAGTTTATACATAAGCCAACAATTACACACTAAGCTACTGTTAAACAACTTTAACGTTACTTATATGGCGTTTTATTTTATGGTTTAATTCTTACTAAATCCCCATCTTTTTCACTACATGCTTTTTCTCATACTGATTGGGCAGGTGACATCTTTGACCGTACATCTACTGGTGCAGATGTGGTATTTTTGGGGTCTAATCCAATCGTTTGCAGCTCTCATAAGCAATGTACTACGGCTCGTTCTTCTAAAGAAGTTGAGTACAGTGATGGTTGCCTCTACTGCTTCTGAAGTTCTTTGGGTCCAGTCACTTTTGAGTGAACTGCGTGTCTTGGTATCTGTTCCTCCTGTCATATTTTGTGATAATGTAGGAGTTGTTTATTCGTATGAAAATCCGGTTTTTCACTCTAAAAGGAAGCATCTTGGGATAGATGTTTATTTTGTCCGTCACTATGTCCAAGTTGGTGTTCGTCGTGCTCTTCTATTTTTCAGTTCGGACCAATTGGCTTATCTATTAACCATGCCCATATCCATTACTCATTATCCTATTTTTCAGTCTAAGATATGAGTCTCTGATGGATCCTCTATCTTGTGGGGACGTGTTAAGGATAAAGAAGAGATAACAACTTTAGATAAATAAGCATCTCTATTATTTGTACAGTTATGATAATATTGGTTATATTGTTGTATCCTTATCCAATGAATATATTTGAATTGATTCTGTATTCAAGTAGACCAATTGTAGGACACTTGTACTGCATATTTCTTGCTTTGAGCTCAATAATGAATTAATTCAATTCCTTATTCATTCATACTCATTCTGCCTCTTTATTTTACAATATGATGCTGGTGTTGATCAACCTTTCCTCCCAGATTTCAAATATAAAGTAATTATTCAAATGAAAGATCCTTTTGATTTTGTTGTTTGTTTGCGTGAATTTGAGGTAGAAGATAAACTTAGGCCATTGACCAAGTGTAACCATGCCTTTCATATGGGGTGTATAGATACTTGGCTACGTTCTCATTCCACATTCCCTCTCTGCATAGCGATTTTGCTTCTAAATTTAAAAACTTATGCTCAAAGTAAAACAAAAACTCATGAACAAAACGTAGAAATTAAGACAAAGTATTTCAAATTTGGAGCATCAACTTACCTTTAGACATTCTTCCTTTCTTGTATCTTGGAAAAGCAAAAGGGATGTAGGCAGATAGTAGAAGTACAGAAAGGCTTACACGAAGGCCTTCGCTGACTGTTTATTGTTTTTGCCTCATGTATAATAGTTTTTGTATTTTGTTTAAGTAGTCTTAGGCATTGAGCAGTTTTATATCCATTTTTTTTGGTTTAGAGAATTGGATTGTCTTAGGTCTATACAACCTGCCAAAAGATTGGGAGAGGAATTTTGTGTAGAGCACAATGGAAGAGGAACGGATCAGCCAAAACCCCCTTTTCCATGTGTAGTCTTTTAGGAAATAAAGACTAATTTTATAGGCAAAATGGGCATAAATGTTGAAGAATTTTAACCACCTAATTGGATTTTAACTTATTCTCTCATATATTATTAGTCAAGTGGTGGTTTTCTAACAAAACACCACGAAGTCGCCCTTGTTGCCGCTGCCAAGTCACCCCATCTAATTATGTTAAAATGGTAAAAAAATATTTGTAATAAAAAAGAAAAAAAAACCTAGGCACATGTTAACAAAAACAAAAGAAAATCAAAGTTGGAAACAAACACCTAAAACGTTTTTTTTTTTTTTTTTAACACATGGGGATATAGAGGAAGGGAGGGAAATTTGGAGAGAGATGTGTGGTTCGAGCCCAAGACTTCTGATCCGGAATACAAAACATCCTATCCACTGGATTATAATTCGAACAACACAAACACCTAAAACTCATTTTGAAAAAAAAGAAAAAGAAAATGAAAGAAAGAAAGAAATGGTAACAATCCCTGAAAAACACCAAAATCATTGTGGTTGTTGTAAATAATTATTGCATTTAGTAAATGATTGTTGTGCCCCTGAAACCCTAGATTTGTACCAATAAATAGGTTGCTCTGGTTCTCATATTGGAATACAATTTCAAGAGTTTTCTTCTATTTTTCTATTCCTTTCTTTTAGTTTATAACACATTATCAACACAAAACACTCATACGAGCTAACCTTTTAAAACCTTTTTAATTGTTACAATTTCTTCAAATTTTCTTGTATTATTGCAAATGCTTATCGTCTGAATGAAAAGAACTTTGGCAATTGTTAATTTTATTCAAATTGCATACTGCTTTGAAAAGTTGTAACCTTTTTTTTTTTTTTTTCTAGACTAATTTTTTTTCTCAAAGTTGTACGATTCAAACAGTTTGAATCATCCAGCCAATTTATGTGAAAATATTTTTATTGCACGTTTTTAGTCATCAAAACATATGTATTGGCGGTGATATTATGTTATTCACAATAATAATTCACATTGTAACGCCCCGAGTTCTGAACACCCGAGACGCTACTAAATATATTCTATCTCATTTTAAAGTACGGAAAACCTAAAACATTTATATAAATAAACGCAGAAAATTTCTTTTCTTTAAATGACATAATGAAATTTCATCAATAATCTCAATTATGATCATTGCCAATAACTAACAAATACTTAAATCATTGTCAAAACATTAAACTTCCGATCTAAATAACATCAATGTTTCTAACAACTAAAAAGAAACGTTAACAAATAAATATTTAGTCATTTTTCCTTTGGTTCAACTGCCATCTCCGGTCGAGTCACTGCCAGCTCCAGGACCTATAATGCTTTGAAATGAAGGGTGAGCGTTTCGAAGAAATACTCAGTAGATTCTCGCGCACTATCTTTAAAATGCGCAATGCCTATTAGGCAATTAACACATGTATACATGCAAATTATGTCTGTGGGTTTGTCTTAATACAAACCAATTGTCTAGGTCTGTACGCCCGTCAAAATGACGAGCTAATCTGTGGGCTCCCGATTAAGGTGAGCTAATTAAGCGCATACTTTCCATATTTCTATAAATCACATACAGCACATGCATAATCATATTATATAGCATTGCTTCATACTTTTTATAAAAGTGCGCACATAACTTTGAAAATAACTTTGAATAGGAAATCTACCTCGTTATGCTTTCCTTTTTCGAATTTGAGCTTTAAGGCAACCTAAGCGTGCGTCAAGTTATACTCCTCATCTAGGCAAATAAATAATTAAATATTAGAAATATGAAAATGTTTAAAATTAAATAAAAGTGAAAATAAATAGTGTACTTTGAAAGTTTTGGACTCAAATCATAAACTTCAAAAATCTTGAGGACTAAAATGAGTAACTCTAAAACTTTGATGACTGAAATAGAGTTTTTTCAAAAAAGTGGGGACTAAAACAGATAAGAACTGAAACTCTTGGGTCGAGTTAAACTTTAATAAAAATACAGGGACTGTAATAGACTGAAATAAAAGATTTGGGACACATTTTTATGATTATAAAACATAAGGACTGTAATCACTTAGAACAGAAACCAGGACTAACTAAAAGCTTGAGATTTAGTCGAGGACTGAAACGACTAAGTATCAAACACGGGGACTGGATATGCAAATCGGTTGAATCAAAATCCCTAACTCCTCCTCCCTATTTCGTTCGAAAGGCAGAGAGGGGAGAGTGAGGGCGAGATGGCTCGATACTATGGTGAATCGGAGAGGGCACAGCCGAGGGAGAACCGAAGGGCAAAAGGTTCACGGATTCGAGAGTGCAGAGGAGATCAAGGCGCTGCGTGGTTCGTGGGTTCGTGGGTTAGTGGTCGACAGTGGCGTGGGTACGGATTTGGGTTCGATGAAGGCTAGATCGGAAGAGCACACAATCAAGGCTAGAGGTTGCGGGTTCAATCAAGGCTAGAGGTCACGGGTTCAAGGCCGAGAGAAGGTGGTCGCGAGAGGCCGTGAGGGAATCGTGAATTGGGGGTTCGGTTTGGGTCCAACTAGGGTCGCGCATGCTCTTCCGATCTAGAGGGTTTGAAGCTCTGGGTTCAATGGAAGTAGTTCGAGGCTTGGGGTTGACTTTTTGGGTTGCGATCGGCAAGGGCTCGAGGAGCTCGATAGTGAAGCCGAGGGTTCGAGGGTCAATTTACGAGCTCTGGTTCCGAGAACACAGAGGAGGGGCCGCGAGCTCAAGGAGGTCTCGACTTGGTTCGAGAGGTTAAATGGTTTCTGAGAGCCCGGTCAGTAATGGCCAAAAGCCGAGGTAAGTCATGGGTTTTTGATTTCAAATTTCTGACTTTGGAGTTCTATTTGGAATGAAAATGTAGTGCTGAATGGGAGACGGGACAGTGGCTAGTCAGAAATGCATTCGGGTTCGATTCGAAAGGCAGCCATGGCTGCCCTATGGTGTATGTGCATATGTGTGTTTAATGTAGGTAAAATACCTTTGGGACTAAAAATGTGTACAAAGAAACCGTAAATTCTGGTGTAAAATTCCTGTGAATTTGTGTATGTATGAAGTGAAGCAGTGAATATATATGTATCTGGGCTTGTGTATATGATTTTTCTGAGTGTATGTATTGCAAATTTGTGAATGTTTGTAGGGTGTGAATGTCGTGTGAATTGAATGGCTAATACTGGAGGTGTATAAGCGTTTGCTGTGAATGTTTGCAGAAACTGGAATTCAGTTCTATGAAAATGTAAATTGCTGGTTTTCTTTGCTGCGAATGTATGAATGTCTCTTTTGCCGTGAATGAGAGATTGTACACTATATGAAGTGGAACAAAACATTGCTGATTGTTTCCTAGAGGATCATGGGAGAGATTGAGGGAATGGTGGAGTTGCTGCTTGAGGGATTTCAGGTGATGTGGTTAACAGAAAATCGGAAGAGCAAGGGATCACGGAATGAGGACGTTGGCAACGGATTTGGTTGTGGACAGATTCTTCAAGGTGTCTTCAAAGACTGTTGAAGCAGTCCAAGTATTGTTCGGCTGTGCTTGACTTCGAATTGGGCCTTCAATTGGGCTCAAATAATTAAAAGGCTTGGATTAAAATAAATAAGAACTCGGGCTTAGATGTAAATAATATGACTTTGATTATTAATTTGGTTTAAATATAAATATTTGAACTTTGAGCCGAAAGTTGGATCATTAACTGAAATAGTTTTCCAAAATATGAAAATTCTGGTCGCTACACACATTGAGTTCTTGTACGTGTATTCCTTGCAGGCAAAAGCTATATACCTTAATGGTTCTTTATGCTGAGAATGGTAATTGAAACCAAATCAAATTCTTTATTCATAGTATAAACTTTATTCGTAGTGTAACGTGCAAGTTTTTTGGGGACGTGGTATTTTGCTATTCCCAGTTCATATACGATTAGTGTTATATATATATATATATATATATACACACTATATGTATGCAGTGTATCGTTATTGTAAGAATTAATAACCCCAATGATTGTTATGTCATTGAACATGTTTTACTCTTGACGAGGCTTGGCATATGTTATTATTGAGGTTCCTTAAGAATTACCAATGACATTTTATATTCCAGAAGAATATGATTGGCTTTAGAAAAGCCATATAAGATTTGTCGTAATTTGTCGTAATTCTTAATAGTCCTGAAGATTATTAAAATTAATACGTTGTGATTCATAAATAACACGATATGATTTCATCATATTTTAATAGAATATGGTTTTTCTGAAAAGCACAAGGTATGAAACTTAGATCTGCGTTTTCTTGAAGAAAAATACAATAAACAAATATTCTTGAAGAATATTTCATATTGCTTCTTATGAAGCAGTAATCTGTTTTTATTATTCGTTATATGCATTATTTATTTCTTATCTTGTTATTTATTTTTAGTTTATTATTATTTTAGTTAAATTAAATAAGTTATTGCTCCTGAAGTAGCGCAATTAATTGAAATATTCTAAACAATGTCACATGATCCTAAAGAGCAATTTATATTAGATATAAAGATTTAATTTATTTGGTAATTCAATATTCCTGAAGAATATTGATCTATTGCTCCTAAAGTAGCAATAACTCAAATTGATTCTAAATGTATAATTTACTAAACTCATGAAGTAGCACATGTCTTGATGGCTATGGATATTGGTGATATCTGGAACAATACTCCCTGAAGGAGAGTATAAATATTCATGTCTCATTGACATTGAATTTATAAATTTGCATATCATAAAGTAACATAAATAGCCAATATCGTCAAATTTTGGTTAGTTGCACGTGACATGTCGGCAAGTATTATTTGTCATGGGCCCTTGATTTTTTAGTTTATATGAAATCAAGCGGCTTGGGTGAGACAGCAAAAGAAGGAAACACATCTAAGGATTGTGCAAAAGCACTTAATTTCCATCTTTATTATGTCTAACTCAAAGTTGAGTATTTTACCGTCAAAGATCCACATAATATATAAAAAAATCACGAGTTCTGCCCTACTGGTTTCACTGCATCACCTGAAGCAAATGCAATATCTTATCGTGAACTGTGGATGGGAAAACTCATGAACAATGCCCTAATAGTGAGATGCATAAAGCATCCAATAATGATAGCTCATTTAAAAAGGAGTACAAAGCATATTCTTTAGATGTGGCATGAAAGGGCATTGAACGCGTACATGTCATATGGCAAAATATTTCATGGATCTCTACTACAAGTATATCGAAGGGAAATGGCAAGTGGAAACTAATTTCCTTGGTTATGATGGTCTAGTTATCATGACTCACTTTGAGGTTTTCGACTACTTTACTGACCTAAAAGGAAGTATTAGTACCCTGATTGTCAGTACAATTATACATATCATTCTTCAAGACAAAAGGCACTTTATGGAGTTAACATTAGCTGAAAATAATGTTAAGAAAAAATCAAGTGCATCGAACATCATCAAAAGCTCCAGAAGAGCTTGTATTATTTTGACAAGTAATACTAACTTGTATGTTGATGATGCATTTTAGCAAATTCAAGAGAAATTTGCTAATTTTTAAAGATATCCAATGGATATTACATTGAGATAGTGCAAAAAGATAATGACATTTTTGCATAAATTCCTTTGTATCTGGCTGAAAGCAGATAAAGGAAAAATTCTCAGCACTATCATCTAGAATGTGTTATACATTCACAAAAGTAATTGAGACAAACCATATCACGAACCTGAAGTTTGTTGACTGAAAGAACTTTATATATTGGCATGATAGGTCTGGGCGTGATAATTCACATGGGTACAATATAAAGAACAAGAAGATTCTTTTAGCAAATAGTTTCCTACGTGCTGCTTGTGAGTAAGGCAAGTTAGTCATCAAACCTTTAAGTATGAAGGTTAATATTGAGTCTCCAATTTTCTTGGAAAGAATCCATGGGGATTATATGGGCAAATATAGCCACTATGTGGACCATTTATCAATTTATGGTCTTAATTGATACTTTTACTAGATAGTCCAATGTTCGCTTGCTTTCTACTAGAAATGCAGCGTTTGTTAGACTATTTACTCATAGAATAAAACTAAAAATCCCAATTCCTCAATCAAGAAAATTCATCTTGATAATGCTGGTGAGTTTTGATCTCAAGCATTCGACGACGATTATTGCATGGTGATAAGAATTGAGATTGTACATTTAATTGCTTGTGTTTACACTCAGAATGGCTTAGGCCATTGTCTATAAAAATAAAACTCCCAACTTCTGTTTGGGATCATGCCATATTACATGCTGCAGTGATAGTTCGTATAATGCTAATTATCTATCATCAGTATTTTCCCTGGTGGCATGTCTTTTGTCGAGAATCTGATGTCTCTTTCTTAAAAATTTTTGGTAGTACATTACTTGTTATATTGGAGCAGAAGTTCAATATTATGAAAATTTTATTATTTGGCATGGCCGGTTAGACCATCTCCATTTGTTGATAATAAGTACTATCGAGAATCGTCTGAAGAATAAAAGATTCTTCCAATTAAAAGAATCCTCATGTGCTGCAAGTTCTCAGGCAATTTGACTGTTAACAATCACTAGCTATTTGGAAATTATTTTCAAATATATCTGAAAAATATTCAGAGTGAACCGTGTAGGCCCTTTTGCCCTCATGTGACCTTCTAGATTATTTACGAATTTAGATCTACTAAAGGTGACATGTCAAACTTGTGACCAGAAGTTTGTGGTAATATTTGCTCAATTGATTGATTATGAGCAAAAGTTCCAAATATCGTAAATGACAGATGTATCTTGCTAGTAAATTTTATTCTAAAAGTCATTAGTTATTCGTATATTATTTGGGATATCAATTACCCGTGGTTAGTAAAATAATATTATATGTCTCAAAATTTTTGCTATACCATTAATTGAGAATGATCTTTTATGTCTAAGTGATATTGATCTTTCACTTGCAGCAATTCTTATGTAACATGCAAATAGAGTGTATGACACCCTCTATATTTGGCTTACAGTCAGAAGCTTCCATCTAAAGTTGATAAGTGCGATATGTATAGTCACCCCATCACAAAAGCTACGATGGATATTATTGTAATACTGAGAATACAAATTTGATTTGAATCTTTATTGGTATGCTTTATCCATGAAGGATGATATATTGTATCATGTTTTTCTAACTGTTTTTTAAATTGAATAGTCTTCTCATTATTAGGGGGAGGAATTGATAGTTGGAAACAAATACAAGTATATGAAATGCAAAATTGTAATCCTCGTATGTATAATACAAATTTGAAGTTTGTAATTGTCTACATTTCATATTACTAACCGAATAGTTACCAATAGATATACTATGTTAAATGCTCCATCTAGGATTGATATAAAATCATATAAGAGGATTTAAGATATTAATGGCATGTCTGAAGCATGACGTAGTCAATTCCAAAATAAACGTCCATGAAAAGGAATATGAAGCAAGTATTTGTGATGGTCATTTTGAGGTATTTACTCTAGAAGAGTATATAGACATAACTAATTAAAAAGTAACTAAAGAGGCTCATGTACCTAAAGTTACTAAAATAAAGAGATCTCGATAAGTTATGTCTATACTAAGACTAGATGGGATCGACAAGAAATAATAAATGGTGAGGATGATGAAACATCCTCCGGCCCATAAGCTCAATAAATAGTGAGAATGATGAATCAAATTTCATTAAAATTATTGACATTGAATATTGACCAAGATAACAAGACAATCCTACAGATTGTTACAATGTCAATAATATGACGATCGATAGTTATGCTAAAAGAAAATTAAATATGTGGTGGATGTTATTGAAACCGGAAGTTTTGTTTGATTGGCAATATATGAAAATATGTCATTAGATTTGATATGCTTGAACGAAGTATAAAAAGAACTTAGAGTCCTTGTATACGTTACCAGTTAATATGAGGGTGATATGTGTTGTACTCTTTTTTCCTTGACTAAGGTTTTGCTCCAATGGGTTTTCCTATCAAGGTTTTTAATGAGGCATCATCGATAACGTATCTAAAAAATAATGTACTCTTTTTCCTTCACTTGGATTTTATCCTACTGGGTTTTTTCCATTTAAGGTTTTAACGAGGCATAATTTTTGTGTAATAAATATCTGTGACATATATGAGATTAACCCTCGATATTAAACTCCTGAAGAGTTGATATTGCTTGAAGCAGAATATATTTCAAAGTATTGAAGATATTAGAGAGATATGGAAAGCTGAACACGAGAACCATTGTTGGCTCAAGTCAGGGGGAATAGCTGTACTCTTTTTCCTTCGATCAGTTTTTCTCCAACTGGTTTTTCTGACAAGGTTTTAATGAGGTAGCACTTGGATACTTCAAAGTTGATCAGAATTAATTGTATTCTTTTTCTTTAGCTTGGTAGATTTTTCCCACTGGGTTTTTCCCAAATGAGGTTTTTGATAAGACAATTATTGTATAGCATAGTCATTTAAGGGGGAGTGCTATAAATAATTATTGTATTTAGTGAATGACTGTTGTGTCCCTGAAGCCCTAGACTTGTACCTATAAATAGATTGTTCTGGTTCTCATATTAGAATACAATTTCAAGAGTTTTCTCTCTAAATTTTCTCTCTATTTTTCTATTCCTTCTTCTAGTTTAAAACAGTGGTAACCATTCAAAAAAGTAAATGTTGGCCCCGAAGAATTATGGTAACAAATACCAAAAAGACCGAGGTTGACAAAAAAGAAATGATAACCATCCAAAAAAGTACATGTTGCCATCATGATCCACCCTAAATTCATGATAACAAAAATTCGTTCACAATCATAACCATATTATCACTATTAACGACTAACAATAAAAAAAGTTACTAAAATATCACCCTCCAAACCAATTGAAGGAGATGATTAAGCACCACCATCAGTAGACGGGCAGATCAACCTCGGTTAGTATAGGAGTCATAATTAGCTTCCATAGGAGGAGGATCTGTGCATTTGGTGGTTGTGGCAGATGGGAAGAGTGGTGGTGGCCAAAGGCGGCAGCAGGTAGTCAAGAGGGTGGCGAGGACAATGGTTAGGTTGAAATAAGGATAGATCAAATAATTAGGGTTGAGTATATATGAATAGGGTTTATTAAATAAATAAATATTAAAAATAAACAATGGTATAAATATTTTTTTACGGATAGTCTAGTATTCCATTTTGGTCGGTCTTAAAAAGATAGTCCAGTTACTATATCGGGCATGTATTTAATTTTTTGTTTCTATGCTAACCTATGATTAATTAACAACTTAAAATACCTATGTACTTCTTCAAAGGAAAAATGAATTAATCAATTTTTTTAGCATAATATTTAAAATGTTCACATAATTCTAATACATACAATTTGAACTATTGTACTCATTTCAATATTTATCATAATTTGGTCATTGGCATTAATTATAAATCGTTAATTATGTAGAAAGGCTAAAATGGAAAAATACACAAAATTAAATGTTTCCACCACATTATCTTTGTGGGACAGGGGGAGTAATACAGTAATACGACATATACAAAAGACACTTTCAAAAAATTCTTTTGCACACACAAGGTAGGAATCCATTTTTTCGCCTATCACAGGAAAAAATTCTAGTACTCAAAACTAGGTACTTCATTCATTCATTTATCGGCAAGTGTAGTTTTTGAGACCCTCTTAACCATCCTATTAAACTAATTAAATTGTTAACTTAACACTGTTAACATTCATTTCCCTTCCTTCAATTTTTTTAAATCTTTTTCATCTCACTTTTCCTCTTTTTTTTTTTTTTTTACTTTTAGTGTTTGACTTGTTTTTAACCTTTTCTTTTTTCAATTTATTGTTACCTATTTCAACTTTTCAATCTCATCCACTTATTCCTTTTTTTTTTAAATACTTTTTATTCATATTTTTTATTGTTAACAATGGAAATTCGCCGTAACATTTTTTCAATGTTAAGAAAAATTGAATTTTTCATTTCAAATTTTTGCTATAATTTCTAGCTTGTGTTTTCTATGAAATATTTTCTATCAAAAATTATTTTTGACATTACTCAAACAAATTTGTTTGTGCTATGAATTTATCTTTAATTTCATTTTTTTGTTCAAGTTGTTTCCCTAGGAAATATAAATTCGTGCAAAACATAAAACACCAAAATATAAGTATAGAGGGGATGACTATTGACACACTTTGAATCCCCATCCACTTTAGAGGTTTAAACATATCATGTTGTTGCTCAAGTAGATGGCTATTGACATACTTTGAATTAACTTGGGATTCTTGGATAATATCTTGTGATATATTTTGTTTATCTTTTAAGATATTATTTTATCTTTATCTTTGTTTTGATTTAAATTTGAATTGTGTTTTTCTCTCTATAAATACCTTACTGGTTTTTGGAATTAAGCACAACACACAATACACTTAAGATATAAACAAAAGATGTGTGGTTTTTCTTGTTTTCTTGGCCTTTCTCTCTTAGTGGGAGTCATCTTCTACTTCTTTACTTTAGTGGTTGGTGATTCTGATGTATAGTTCAGTGTGGGCATTGTGGCATTGCCATTATGGAGTGGAAAAGAGTCTAAGCCCTGGTCAATGATTGACTCCAACGAAGGCATCGAGATAGGAATAAAAGACAAGGAAAGGGACACTTTATTATTCAATTTTCACTTTCTTTTCTTTGTAACATTCCTCAGTTTTTCCTTGCAATTGTTTTTAATTAGTGTGTAATTTTTTGTGTTGTTGCAAGGGAATAAAATCGTTACAGTGGCATTAGAGACATAAGGGCTTTTCTGTGACCAGAATCAAAGAAATTAGTCTGAATTAAAGAAGAAATAAGTAAACTAAAACTATTACCCCATTTTGAACCATTTCCGGCAAGTTTTTTAGCAAAAAGACTACACCGGACGAGCGATTCGAGGAAGGACTATCAACCAATGTGGTACACGGCAGCAGACGCGCTTTTTAGAGACGGTACATAGAATGGCAGGCGATAGACTACAGATTCCGATGAGGGCACGTGACAGCGCCTCTGTAGGTGGTTGGCTGCGTAGCTGGTAGCCTTAGGCTTGGAATTCATAGATCTACGCTTTGGCGGTGCTGTACAATTTTTGGACACTCTGACAGATTTCATATGTGGGGCAAATTCTTTCTAGCTATGTCATCTCCTTTTCAGACCCATAGAGTGGGGTTTGCTTGATATGTTCCTGAAGCTGATAGGAATTTGTTATCAGTTAGTAAATTGGAGGAAATTGGCATTCCAGGTGAAGTAGCTAAAGGAATGCTAAAAATGTTTAAAGGTTCTGAAACTGCATATATTGGGGTAAAGAGGAATGACATTTACTTCACTAGCGGTGAAGTGATGAAGTGACAGAAACCTTCTACATATGAAATGCCTGATCAGGCAGAGGCCTCCAATAAGGTGGAGGCGGAAGTAGAAGATCACTCAGAGAATCTGTTTTAGCTGGTTACCTAAGTGATGGTGAGAATGAGCCATCTAGTGAGTCTAAATGGTCAAGTTTCCTACACTTGAATTATTTAAAATGGGGAAGAGTAGCACATCTATGTCTGAATGCTTGCCTGTAAGTTGTTAATGGCAAGTGTAGTGATGTTCAGGTTGTTGGGGTTAAACAGGACCTTGTAAGAAGTCACAAAATGTATTAGTTACAATGTAATCTTTGGCCAAAAATGAAGAAGACAATAAAGCAATAAAAGAAGTGTCTTGTTATCCAATTTGCTGTCTGGAAGTGATGGAATCATGTTGGATGATCAGGGCTTAGATTCAAGTGTCAAGGTCTCCAACCAAGTCCTCTAATCAACTAAGAAAGAACCCAAACTCAAACCCTACAACCCCTCCAATGGCAACACTAAACAACCCACACAAAGTCGATCTTGTTTTTCACCAAGAAAATGTCAAAGCAACAAAGGGTAGAAGCATGGTTTTTTCACGAAGAAAAATGGCCAAGGCAGTGTCTCAGTTTGCAGCCCAAAATGGTCTTGTTTTGCAGCCAAAAAGGGTCTCTTGGTGGTAGTCTCACAAAAGGAACAAGATCGCCTTTCAATGACAAAAGGCATCCAAGTCAACAAAGTAAGCTGACAATTAACAAAATCCTTCCAAAAGACTTTAGACAAATTCCAATGACTCAAAAGGTAAAAAATATTTCATTTGTTTAGTTGCCATATCAAAGAGAATGGGGTATGTTTGGGTGGGATTTTGAGCAACCATGTTAAACACGTTACTCCGAAAAAGCCACTTAAACAACACTTGGTCCGACACGACTTGGGGTGACACATTTGACACTATTTATTTTTTTACCAATCCATCCACCCCTTTTGCTTATGGATTTAATCCTAATCCAACAAACCATCACTGCCCCGAGTTTATTAGGTAGCATAGCTTAACAAACCTCCGACTGATGCCTAATAAACTCATAAGAAAAACACCAAGTTAATCACCAGTTAAGATATCAGGCCATGAACAATCAAGAACTAATAAGGTGACCAAAATTATTGAGAAGCACAACTAGAAGGAAAATAAAGATCAACATAGTTATACAAGTAACTAATGCAAAAATGACCCCACAGGATCACACTAGTACCCTTCCCCATGTATAGCAACCAGGAGAACGAAACCCCCTCTCACCAAAACTCAAGCTCACAGATTGCTCACAATACCTACCTAACTAGTAAACTCAAGACTAAGGTTAATGGGGCACCTCTATCACTCATCTCACACACGAGGCACCCAAAGCCTCCACCTAGTGAAATAAAAGAAACTCACCAAGAGCCACACCTGATCAGGATTATTAGACAGAGGACCAAACACCCCATGCTTGTCACCAATTCACCACTCATACCAGTCTAAAGCTCTAACAAGTAGCAGTCAATCCACTCCCACCCAATGCATTCCAAAGTATCACACACATTCAACCAATGAAAATAACATGATCACACCATTTAAGCAAAAGTTTAAACCAATAAATTAAACTAATGCACAAAAACAGTAATCATGTAAATTATGATACACATAAAAGAACATAATGGGAGCAAAAACTTGATAGACCAAATCTGAGTCATCACCTGGAAAGGTCATCACGTTCGCCTCATCCCTCACTTTCTCCTTTTCCTTATTTTTCTCAACTAGGCAATCCCTTCTAAAATGCCCAGTTTTCCCATACCCATAGCACTTCTTATTTTTGGCACTCTGTTTAGACCTCCATTTATTTCTACCCTTCCCATTACTGCCTTCTTCACTGGACTCATTTTCAAACTTCCCACGATACGTACCACGTCCACCTCTTACGTAGTAAACTTCACCATTCTCTCTCTCATTCTTTTCTGCTTTCATCTCCAACTCCTTACTTTTCAAGGCCCCAATGACAATTTCTGATGTTAAGGTTTCCCTTCCATACTTAATCACATTTTTAACCTCACGATAAGAATTAGGGATAGCATTCAATAAGACTACAGCTTTATATTCATTAGACATATTTTGATTCGGATCACTACAGTTAGCAATATCACACACAAGCTTATTGAACTCAAGATTGTCGTCCAAGTCTTTCAAAGGATCAAATTTAAAACTAAAAAAATTTCAAGCAGAAAAAGTTTATTTGATGTGCTTTTTGTCAAATACAGTTTTTCTAAATCATCCCAAAGGGCTTTAGTAGTATCGTGTTTTCCAACTTTTCGTAAAACAGAATCTGAAAAGTGTAAAATAATAGAAGAGTACGAGATCGGAAGAGCACACGTCTGATACCTGATCAAATTCTTTTCTGTCAATCTTAGATGTTGTAGAAGCAAAAGAATTATCTATGGCTTTATAAACTTTTTGTTGGATTAAAAGTCCATTCATCTTTTGTTGCCAAATCGAAAAGTCACCCTTGCCAACAAACGGAGCATGAAAATAATTTGATGCCATTTTGAAAAACCCCAAAAACAAGACCACAAGGAAAAGGTGCACAGATCATAAAGATATCAAGAAATTCCTAAGGTCACAGTTATATACTGTTCTATAACCCTGGGATTCCGTGAGACTCGCGATCTCAGGTCAAGAGAAGAAAATAGAATAGGGTCCGGGTTGTCTACAGGCATGTGAAATTAATTGCAACAAGACACCAACAAATTAAAATAAAGCACACTAAATTACACCAAGTAATTAAAGCACAACAAGCAAATAATCCCTAAGTCTAACATAAATAACAATTGCCAAGCAATGACAATTCCCAACCTATATCGCACCCGTCAGCGATTTCTAGTGCAAAACAATAAAATAAATAAATGCTATATAATTAAAAAAGGAAGAGACAATGATACCAAGTAGACCACTACAGTAGGGGTCCGTATGTGAGGCGAGCCAACCACCAAGGTTGAAAAATGCACACCGAGCACGTCAACCACCGACGACCCAAATCTGTCCAGTTGTAACTTTCTGTAGGAGACTCAAAAGCTCAGTGTTTTTATATATGCGGAATCCTTAGGCCAAGAAGAATCCAAGGCCAATGCTGCCACCGGAGGAGCCACGTACCACCACGCGCTAGGAAAAGCTGCTGTAGTCACTGGCGCGTTCACTGCATGCGCCGTTGCTGGACTGCCATTGAACCACCGCTTGATTTATGTGCCTTTACAGCTTGAAGCTCTTGAGCTGCTCTTTTCATTGGTATATCCAGATTGCCAACATTCTAGACATAAGTGGGTCAAAATTGCAGTTGCAGGTTTGGGTGCACAAACTCCGGTCGTCTTCTTCACATTTTCCGGCTAATATTCGTCGACTCCTTGCGCCCAGATTGAGACAAGGCTCTGATACCCATTGTTGGGGTTAAACTGGACCTTGTAAAAAGTCACAAAATGTATTAGTTACAATATAATCGTTGGCCAAAAATGAAGAAGAACAATAAAGCAATAAAAGAAGTGTCTTGTTATCTAATTTGTCTTCCGGAAGTGATGGAATCGTGTTGGATGATCAGGGCTCAAATTCAAATGTCAAGGCCTCCAACCAAGTCGTCTAATCAACCAAGAAAGAATCTAAACTCAAACCCTACAACCCCTCCAATGGCAACACTAAACAACCCACACAAAGTCACTTGTTTTTCACCAAGAAAATGTCAAAGCAACAAAGGGCAGAAGCACAATTTTTTCACGAAGAAAAATGGCCAAGGCAATGTCTCGGTTTGCAGCCCAAAAGGGTCTCGTTTTGAAGTCATGAAGGGTCTCTCAGTGGTAGTCTCACAAAAGGAACAAAATTAGCCTTTTAATGACAAAAGGCAGCCAAGTCAACAAGGTAAGGTAACAGTTAACTAAATCCTTCCAAAAGACTTTAGGCAAATTCCAATGACTCAAAAGGTAAAAAAAGTATTTCATTTGTTTAGTTGTCATATCAAAGAAAATGGGGTATGTTTGGGTGGACTTTTGAGCAAATGTGTTAAACACGTTACTCTGAAAAAGCCACTTAAATAACACTTGGTCCGGCACGACTTGGAGCGACACATTTGACACGATTTATATTTTCACCAATCCATTCATCAGCTTTCACCTATGGATTAAATCTAATCCGAAAAACCATCATAGCCCTGGGTTTATTAGGTAGCACAACCTAACACAGGTCAATTGGTAAGTTTTCGTGGCACCTTGATTAAGAAAAAAATTAAACTTTTTGTATATTTTTTGTAGATTTATTAGGTATTAAGGTGGAGGTTTGTTGAGTTATTGATACCCAATAAATCCAGGGCAGTGATGATAAGGACCCGAATGTAATTAAGTAAAATTCAGAGGCTTGAAAAGCCTAATACTGATTTATTGTATACCCACTCCACAATTTGATAACCTGTTTTCATCCACTTAAGAGGTTTAAGCATATCAGGTTGTTGCTCAAGCAGATGGGTGTTGACACACTTTGAATCACTTTGGGATTCTTGGATATATCTTGTGATATATTTTGTTTATCTTTTAAGATATTATATTATCTTTATCTTTGTTTGATTTAAATTTAAATTGTGTTTTTTTCTCCCTATAAATACCTTAGTGGTTTTTGGAATTAAACACAACACACGGTGCACCTAAGACACAAACAAAAGACGTATGTCTTTTCTTGTTTTCTTAGCATTTCTCTTTTAGTAGGAGTCGTCTTCTATTTCCGTAGAGGGAGTTGTTTTACCTTAGTGGTTGGTGATTCTGGTGTGTCAAATTAGTGTGGGCATTTTGATGTTGCCATTGTAGAGTGAGGAAGAGTCTGAGCACTGGTCAACTTTTGACTCCAACGCATGCATTGAGATAGGAATCAAAGACAAAGAAAGGGACTACTTTATTGTTCAATTTTTACTTTCTTTTCTTTGTAACATTCCTTAATTTCTCTTTGTAATTGTTTTTAATTTCTTTGTATAATTCTGTGTAATAAAATTGTTACATGGACGGGAAAAGTTACAACCTAAAATTGAAAAGTATAATACAATTATTGCTAAGTTGAAAAATGTTGCCAATAATATCACTTAAAAATAGATAAAAAAACGAGTTAAAAAAAAAAAGAAGTCGGGGAAAGGATTGATAAATTAAATAGGAAAGACAACTTAAAAGAAAAAGAGGTCAAATACAATGTAAATAAATGAATGAAATTAAAAAAAAAAACATATAAAAAATAATATGGAACTAAAATGGATATTTTAAGTTTTATATATACATATATATATATATATATATATAGACACACACACACACACACGTAAAGGGGAGATATTGGAGTGAAGGAATAATAGAGGAGAGGTAGATGTGATTGAAACCCGGGGCCTCCCACTTGGATCATGAATACCTAACAACTGTAACACTTATTCATATCACAAACTGATATTTTAAGTTAGTGGTGTTAAGATGACAATTGATTAAAGGTAATTATATTACCCTACAATTCTTCTTTTTGACACCATATATTATAAATACACCACAACTTAAGTTTTATGTTTTATAACTATATAGTTATTTTACAAGTCTAACCTTATATATCCAATATAAATGTTTAAAGAAGGAGGAAAAAGAATTAAAAAAAAAAAATCATTGTACACCACTGAAGAAAACCAACTTTAGTAAATCTTATAGCAACAGTTCCTATTTTTTTTATCTTTGCCTTTCTTGTGGTTTTTATGTGAAGTTGTTTAGATTTTCTTTAAAGGAATTATGTATCAATAATGGAACGAACAAAAAAGTTCTCTACAGTTGAAATCTCATTTGACAAAGCGAATTCTAGTTTTATCATTTGAAATCGTAAAATAAAAACATTTATACATACATGTTCTTGACCTTCTGCTTTTTATTTCCTTTCAATATTTTGTGTCTAACAAATGAATTATTAAATATTTTTCTTTTACTAGTTGCAGGAAATGAAGCATAAAAGGAATTTTAAAGAAGAGTCACAGATGCATGCGAAATTTCATGTCGAGTTTATCAAGATTAGATTACGGGGTATTTTAATTTAAATCTCAATTTCAATTTCAAATTTTTGTGACTGGTTTAGGTTTATGGAAATTTATTTATTAAGTATGCAAAAAAGGGGAGAGAGTGAATGGAAATTAAGTCATACTAAAAGTAGAAATTAAATCATACTAAAAGCATTTATCCCATTTCATGTATGGTTATTTTAGGAAATAAAAAAATGTGGTGGCATGAAAAGAAAATGTAGTTGTAATATAAGAATAATATTATTTATCTAAATTAGGACTTAGTCTAGTTGTCATTTCCTTATTTGCTGTCAAATAAATTTTAATGCGTTCATATATTTATGCATTTCCAACCAATCCTCCAATTTAGTAATACCAACTAGATTAGGGACCAGCCTCTAGACTAGATAAATAACATCACTTGCAATATAATTACCCTTTAATTTATTTAGTGAGGGGGTTAAGTAGGTACTCAAAGCTACACATCTAAAACTAAATGGGCAGATTATTGAGTCTTGAGTGCTTTTAGTGTTGACGTTGGATTTTCATGTGGACTTAAGTCAGCAAGATTTGTGTGATGTAGAGGTAAGGATTGATCTGGTTGCATATCAAAGTGAGGTTTTATAGGAGCATGATATTTGTATCTAGATTAGGAGACTTGTTCGGATTTAAGTAAGCATTAAAATGGACACAAGTCAGCCAGGTTTGTATGACGTGGAAGTGAGGATTGATCTGGGTTGCATATTGGAGTGGTGTTTGATGTGAGCGTGAGATTTATATCTAGATTAGTAGATTTCCTGGGATTTAACACTACCACAGAATTTCACAAAAAAATTTGGAATATACGTCAGTTATTAGGATAAACGACGCGTATACAATACGCGGCGGCAAACTTGTAATTAAAGCCTGTACCAGAAGCGTCAGTCGGTTCTTATAAAAGAACTAACGCCAAAGTGGGAGTAGTACATTGGGCGTCGGTTATGTGGAGACCGACGCCCAAAGTTATGAAATGGCGTCGGTCCCATTAAGAGACCGATACCATGTTCATTTTTTTTTAATTCTCTCTTGTGCCTCGCAAACCAGATGAAGATGAACGAGTTCTACGCGCAAGACCTCCATCTGAAATTGCAACCAGAATTCATTCCTAAAAACAACATTGAAGACTGATTTCAACCTTGAATCGCATTTCGAAATTTATTTCCCATATTTCAACCCTTAAATCCCTATATCTACAACCAAGACCTCCATCGGAGCAATGGCTGCAAGCGGCAGTGGCAGGCGGCGGCGAAGTGCATTAAAGCTCCATTTCTTGGTATATATTGCATTTCATTTCCATCTTCACCTTAAGTTTTGCATAATCTCATGGCAATTTAAATTTTGGTGCATCTTTAGGTGGAACGCGGCGGCGGTGGGAGGTGGGTGGGCGGTGATGAACTTCATGGTATATTTTTTTTCCACACCTAGAAAGGTAATTTCTTCTCCATCTTGGTTAGTGAAAAGGTAATTATTTTGGATTCAGAAATTATGAATTTTGGAGTTTTTTGTGAAATTTGGTGAACATTGGTATATATGTATAGATTGTTGAGGCTATTTTTTATTATATATGATTTTTTGATAATTTGGTAAATTATGATTTTTTGTTAAATATATTTTTTGTTATACATTGTAATGAGAAAATTAGTTTCATTGTTTGAAGAGATATTTATTTTAGATTTAGAAATAATGATTTTTAGGTTTTTTGTGAAATTTGGTAAAGATGAGTATATATATATATATACATTGTTAATTGTATTTGCTGTTATATATGATTTTTTGTTAATTGGTGAAATTATAATTTTTTGTTAAATATATTTTTTATTATATATGGTTTTTTGCTAATTTATTAAATCATGAGGTTTTGTTAAATATATTTTTTGGTATACATTGTTATATATGTATATAAGTCTATATTTTTGTTAAATATATATGTATACATTGTAATGAGAAAATAGATTTTATTGTTTGAAGAAATATTTACTTTGGACTTAGAAATTATGAATTTTAGGGTTTGTTAAATTTGGTAAAAATGGGTATACTTGTATACCTTGTTTAGTCGTATTTTATGCATAATTTAATATAATTGCTTTGATATAAAATGGTAATGGGAAACATAAGTAATTAGTAAGTGTTGAAATTTAAATCTAGGAAAGGAATCAAATAATTTAAAAATTATTTGATTAAATTTATGATGTCAATAGAGTAACATAGAAAGATTTTGTCATGACCCATAATACTTTAAGGAGGGCAAATACTAATGTAATAGTTCTTTGATTAAATTTCAATATTGTAAATGTGCTGAGAAGTTTTGGTGGACAAATTAAAAAATTAAAATTAAATAATGTAACTATTCCGTGATTAAATTTGTGACACAAATAAATATATATAATTAACAAATATTGATGAACAAATAAATTTTTATAATAATGAAATAATGTAAAGCAATTTTATTAAGTGTGTGATGAGAGCGAATATGTAATTAACAAGTATTGTTGGTCAAATAAATTAACAAAATCAAATAACGTATCAATATATTCAATAAGTACAAAAAAATCACCCACTTTCAATGTTTTGACATAGGTTGTGAGATATATGTGGATTGGAGTTGGATGTACGGGAGACGTACCACACTAGAATATTTAGAAGGGATTGAAGAGTTTATAAAATTTGCCGAGGATAATAGAAAAAGGAAACGGGAAGAACTAATACTATGTCCCTGTCGCGATTGTAAAAATCCTCAAAAGTATCGTAGCTATATGGAAGTGAAGCACCATTTGATTAGGCGTGGTTTTAACGAAGGTTATAAGCGGTGGTCTTGGCATGGTGAGGATTTACTTCCTACGACTAGCACTGGTGTCAATGAGGATGCTCAGGGGAAGAACATGGTAAACAGGAGTGATGAAGTTAATCTAGTAAGAGAAGATAATGATGATGTCCAGAACAACCGGATTGATGAAATGATGTGTGATATATAAGATTATTTCACTAAGGCTCTGCACCTTTTAACAACTTGTTCCTCGATTCTAAAAAGTCATTGTTTCCTGGATGTAATAAGTTTACAAAATTGTCTGCTGTGTTTAAATTGTATAATTTGAAAGCAAAGAATGGGTGGAGTGACAGGAGTTTCACATGGTTGTTGGAACTTTTAAAAGACATGCTTTCCGAGGATAATGAGCTTTCTAGCTCAACCTACGGGGCAAAGAAATTGTTGTGCCAGTTGGGTATGGAGAATGATTGTGTCTTGTACTGGCATGAGTATGAGAACTTGCATGTGTGCCCAAAATGTGGGGCCTCATGGTATAAGAAAAAGGACAGCCATGATAAACATACTAACAAGAAAGGCCCTCTGACAAAGATGTTAGTTTATCTACTAGTAATACCAAGATTCAAACATTTGTTTGCAAATGCAAACGATGCAAAGAAAATGTGATGGTATGTTGATGGGAGGAAAGAAGATGGAAAACTCAGACACCCAGCCAATTCTCCTTAGTGGAGGAATATAAAAAGGATATTTCCTGAATTCGGTGGCGAAGATAGGAATCTTTGGCTTGGACTATGTAAAGATGGAATGAACTTGTATGGTAATATGAGTAGGTGACGTCTTACTTGGCCGGTTCTTTTGGTATGTTACAATCTTCCTCCTTGGTTGTATATGAAGTGGAAGTACATAACATTGTCGTTGTTGATCTCAGGGCCTAAATAGCCAAGAAATGATATAGATGTACCACTCATTGATTATTCGAAGTTGTTGTGGAATGAAGGCATACCGGTGTTTAATCCATATAACCGATCACATTTCACTCTACGTGCAATGATTTTTTACACCGTAAATGACTTTTCAGCATAAGGTAACTTGTCAGGTTATATTACCAAAGGAGCCAAAGCGTGCCCAGTTTGTGAAGATGTGACGACTGATCTTTGGTCGTCTAACTGCATGAAAAATATGTTCACGAGTCATCGGATCTTTCTTCCATTTGACCACCCATATCGAAAGAAGAAAAAGTCTTTCAATGAGAGAACCAAGACACAAGTCGCCTGCTTGCCATTAACAGGAAAAGAGGTTTGTGAGAGGGTAAAAAATATTAATATTGTGTATGGTAAAACTTCAAAGCCTTCACAGAAGAGTATATAGAAGAAGCAATCTATATTTTGGGAGCTATCATACTGGCAACACTTGTAAATTAGACACTATCTCGATGTAATGCACGTGGAGAAAAACATATGCGATAGTCTCATTAGAACGTTATTGAATATTCCTAGAAAGATGAAAGATGGTATCAAAGTTAGAAAAGACATGGTAGAAATGCAGATACGGGAGCAATTGGCGCCACAAGAGTCTGGAAAGCATACATTTGTGCCCCTTGCATGCTATGCCTTCTCTAAACAAGAGAAAACTAGCTTTTCTGAGTTTCTAAATACTGTTAAGTTTCCATCTGGCTATTCGTCAAACATCAAGAGACTTGTAAGTATGAAAGACTTGAACTTCATTGGAATGAAATCTCATGATTGTCATGTCTTAATGTAATAGGTCTTGCCGGTTGAAATATGAGGTATATTGCCAAAACATGTGAGACATGTCATAACTAAGCTCTGCTTCTTCTTCAACACAATTTGTAGCAAGATCGTTGATCCGGAGTCGTTGGATGCTTTGTAGGCCGATATTGTTATCACATTATACTAGTTTGGAATGTATTTTCCGCCATCATTTTTCAACGTTATGGTGTATTTAATCGTTCACTTGGTTAGGGAAATTAAGATCTGTGGTCCTGTGTTCTTGAGGTATATGTATCGATTTGAGAGATACATAGGTTTTTTGAAAAGATACATGAGAAGCCGATCTCAATAAGAAGGGAGTATAATTGAAGGTTATGCTGCTGAGGAGGCTATTGAATTTTGTATAGATTACCTAGATGGTGTTGAAGCTGTTGGTATTCCTAAATCACGACGTGAAGGGAGACTTGGAGGTACAGTACGATTGAATTCAAATCAATCGTGCCCGGGGCCGAAATGCAAGACAAATCACACATCCTTATCTTGCAACATCTTACTTTAGTTTACTCGTATTTAGACGACCACATTTCAATGATAAGGCACCAAAATCCTTCGAAAGGTGAGATGTGGCTAACCAACGAACATAATCATACATTTATAACATGGTTCAGAGATAGAGTGCCCCAACAGTTGTCCCACGCACTGGCGGTGATTATAAAAACAATAAAATAGTTGGCGTACGGCTCTGGGGTGTATGTTTCTTCTTACGAGGGCTATGATATTAATGGGTACACATTTTACACTAAACGTCAAGATGGTAAGAGCACGATGCAGAACAGTAGAGTGATGTTAGTAGCTCTTTCATCAGAATATTCTAATGTTAATAATGGGAGGCTAGTTGATGCCGCAAAGTCCTATTATGGCATCATTAAAGAAATTTGGGAACTTGACTATAAGGTTCTGAAGGCACCTCTTTTTCATTGTAAGTGGGTCGAAAACCGCCAGGGTGTTGGAGTTGACGAATTAGGTTTCACTCTAGTAGACTTTGGTTGGCTAGGCTGTTTTGATGACCCTTTCATACTTGCATCACAAGCAAAACAAGTCTTTTGCATTGTTGATCCCATTGAGCCTAAGTGGTCAATCATCCTTCATGGCAAGAGATGTATAATTGGTATTGATGATGTGGTTGATGAAGAAGCGTTTGATCAATTTGACGAAACCACTCCATTCTCTATTGGTATACAGCATATACCTACATGGGATGATAACATAGATACAAATTACATGCGTTCGGATCATGACGAGAGCCAGTGGGTTGGCCATCGCTCATGATAGCATCTTGATATAAGATCATTTGCATTTTGTATCATAAATGCCTTCCTGATTATCTTGTTTGTGGCTAGTATCTTATTGTTTTACTTGTAGCTTTATTGGTTACACTAACATTATTCTTGTTGTGTTTGTGTTCCTACACGACGCTCTTCCGATCTAGCACTTTTAATGTCTGGGAATTCCGGTGTAGCAGGTGATGAGGCTAGCAGCAAAAAGAAATGGACAAGAGAATCATCAACTTGTAAGAAGAATTGGATGAGCTTGGCCAGCCTACTGGGCCAATTGCTTCAGAGTTTGGCAACTACATGGAGAGTGTGGTTTGGATACATGTGTACATAAACTATAAAGATTGGAAGGAAGTTGAGCCATCCCTTAAGGATCTCATATGGGAAGATGTCAAAGTATTGACTATGATTACATGGTTCAATTTGATACTGATAATGGGTGATCTTACCAATAACATTGTTCAATGTTCTTCTCATGTAGAAAAGGTTCAATCTCGAGAATGATGATTTGAAGCGTGCTGCATTGAACGAAGCTGGGAGAAGATTGAAAGACTTCAAGAATAAGCTTGTGCAAAAGTTCATCAATAAGAAGCACCCTAAATATGATTCTCCATGTTATCTTTATAAAGGGATCATTTCGCCAGATCAGTGGAAGCAGTTAACGGAAGATCGTACCACTCCAGAGTTCTTGGTACTGTGTAAAGTGAACTTTATATTATTGTCTCAACACTGGGTAAAAACTAAAGCGGTTGGTAAATTAACTTTTAGGAGGAAAACAGGAAGACGAGAAAGAATCAAGCACAAAATGAACACCCTCACTATTTAGGCTCCACTGGTTATGCTCGTAGGAGGGCAGACTGGGCCATTGCAGACCCCTTATCTTCTTCCTCATCATGTAAGTCAGTTAGCTTGACCCTCCAAATCGATGATCGCAGTTTCGACTAGGCTCGGGCAAGGATGGTGACGGGTCCCAATGGAAATTATCATATCCCAAACGATAAAACGAAGGCGGTTGTTGAGAAAATTTTAAGTACATATTAATAATTAATTTTCTCTTTACTTAATTTACCTGTCCTTTGGTAACATGTATAATATTTGTGTTTCAATGTTGAAACAGATACAATTGCACAAAGAGGCCAGCCAAGGCACGTTTGTCCCAAAGAGATAGCGGGATATATTAATGGTAGCGTTCGACATGGAGGAGCACTCTGGTCGAGTGAAGGGCTACAGTGGATACATCAGTGTGAGAGACATTTATGGACGCCTTGACGAGACGAGGAGATGAATGAGCAGGATCATGACGCCTTGACGGGTCATCACATCAGAGATGGAGGTCAGCATAACGGAGACGGTCTGGAGGGAGGCCATGACCTAGATGTTGACTCAGTTTGATATGATGCAATCGCAGATGGCCTCTGTCTCCCAACACTATGGTATGGAAATACCTTCCCAATTTCACAATGTAGAAATACATACTACGGCGAGTTCTTCAGTAAGGCCAACGATTCGTAGTAGCCGCCAGTCGGCCGATCCCCTTCCAAATCTTGACATTTAGGTATTCATAATGTTTCATTATGATGATGTTGAATGCATTGAATTCATTCCAATATTTAAAGCTAACGTTATCTTGTTCATTTGTATTGAAAATCCAAAGAAGCCGACCCTGTGTCGCCTCGCCCTTAATTGGGACAACGTTACTAAAATTGTGGCGGTGGGCATGGTTTACCCTTTCCAAGCTACTACGATAGTGCACGGTGCGCAGTTATTAGCCAGTCATTACAAAGTCTCAATTGACCATGTATATAAAGATACGGGCAATTATCTTCTTCCAGGGTGAAATTCATACGCCTAGCAGTTGGTGGATATAGGTGAACGCGGTTACACTCAATGGCCCGCACATTTAGTGATGTTAAGCGAGGTAATTAATTGAACTTAGAGAATAAGTTTTTCTGGATTTTGGATTCATAATTAACATGGCTTTCAATGATTTTCACTGCAGGAACCGTTACCCGAGTAGGCGCATCCAAGGGAAAAGGCAAACAGCCTGCAAGTTTTAAAATTTCTTCGGCTCGCTTTAATCTCGTTGACGATGCAACATTGGTTTCCCTGACTCCCAAACTCAAAATGTTACATGATCTGACTGTTAAACTGCTCCTTTCTACGGATTTCTTTGAAGTACTGAACGGTAGAGATATGTTTCTCTACACAACAAAGTGGACCGTGAAATTACTATTTCCATCATCGATATAGCCGACCAGCTCAACGTGCACTGGCTGGACGAACCTATTTTGCAAGTTTGGGAAATGTAAGACTTCCTCCATCACAATTAAGTACATCAAATTATTTTTAATTTGACATTTCATGTTTGGTATTGTATTTTAGCTACCTACACCATTTGTGCAAACAATTCAGGGTTCAAAATATCGGGTTTGTTGTCCATCACTGGTCGAGGATATTAATAATAAAGCAACTCAATAGTCGAGTTATGAGTACATGCTCCATGTGATGGGAGAAATGATGGATAAAAAGTACATTCTAGCACCATATTTTATAAGGTAAAATCGTTGCAGCTAATCATTTATTGTTGCTAAATATTCAAATATACGTTTTTATGAAATATTCTAGAAACCACTGGATGCTGCTGGTGTTATGCTTATCGCGCAATATGGTGTACTTCTTTGACTCTATGGAGAATAACAATCACGACATGCCTATCAAGCTGCAGCTGAATGTATAAGCAATCATTAGTATCTAGTGTATATTATTCTTGTTTTTTTTTTTATTTTAACTCATTTAACTTATATGTGTGTGTTGGGAGGGGGATTATAACTTTAGGGTGCTTAAAACATTGTGGGCGTCAGGGAAAATAGTGAAGAAAAGTCTCATGTGGAAAACAATTAAGGTATGAAAAATATCCTCTAAATGCTACAATAACTATTGAAGTTTCAAATTTTAATGATTTAATTACTAATATTTATTTTAAACTCGTTTGGAATTTTAGTGTGCTTAGCAACCCGGATCTGATGAGTGTGGCTATTGTGTGATGAGAAATATGTATGAGATAGTCGCCTTATATGCTAGTACCAAAGAATATCTTGATGCGGTATAAATATTTATCAAATACCAAGAATTATCTACTCAAAATGATATTTATTTTATTGACAAAGTATAATTAAATTTCTTTTTCTTTCTTGTAGGCATATGAAATTAAATCATATATTCAAGAGAATATAGATCAGATACGGGAAATATGGGGGTGGGTACTTTCTCCAAAATTGTACGTGAGTTTTTTTTATCTTAACCATTGATTGCAATTAGATTTTTATGAAGACGGTGATGATTAGATGAGTATACTATATATTCAATGGTTATTTTTATTTTAATGTAATGATTTACTTACGTTAGCTTATCTTGTAGTAGCAGTTGTAGTTTCATTTATATCAAGTCAGTGATAATTGCTTTAGAGTGTATGTAAATTGTTGGTGTTGGTGCTGCGTGGTTTTGGCTAGTTGTGGATGCATTTGTTGTTTTGAAGTCACAGGAAAATTGGCAGAATTTGATTATCCGCAATTTAAATTTTAAAAAAAATATTTTGCGTCGGTTCTTCGACAACATCCGATGCCTAAGTTATATTAAAATTAAAAATATATATTATAAAAATAGGCTTTGGGTTGTTAAAATACGACCGACGCCTAAGTTATATTAAAATTAAAAATATATGTTATCACTTTAGGTGTCGGTCGTTGTATAACAGCCGATGCCTATTCTTTATTTAGGCGTAGGTTGTAAGTAACAATCGATGCCGATTATCACATTTAGGCGTTGATGAACAACCGATGCCTATACTATAAGTATGAACATCAATGACATATGCGTCAATGATGGAACCAACGCATATTACAAATTACAACCAACATCTTTTTGGCTTTTCTGTATATACAAAAATTTCCTCTCTAGATTTTATTTTTGGCCAGAAAGTCTCCTCTTTTCGCACCCCAAAGCCCTTATTTATAGTCAAATCTCGGGTCGCTTTAGGAATTTCATACAATGTGTTCAGACATAAGTACAATAAGTGAACTTGAAAGTACAACATGTTTCTAGTTTGGTCTTAATAACCATCTTAACCATCTTTAACCATCAACCACTCTTAATGTGGGATACACACCCACTTTGACAAGATCTCATCGTGTCCTAATTGGCATCGATAAGTGTTTAGCTAGCTTCTTTTTGAGAAATGTACCTTTTCGGCATCTCCATCTTCATATCTTGTTCATCCCAAGAATAAGTTAGCCAAATGGCCATCCCTAATTGGATGATTCCTGTTCGGCTAGCTTTAATCGGCCGTCTCTTTTTGATCTCCAGTTATACATTTTGGCCTCTATTCCCAATATTTTTTTCCTCGGTTAACGGAGTCCTATTCAGATCATTTCTGATTGGCCCAAGAGTGCTAATCTCATGTCATGTAATTTGGCCCTATTTTTAATGTTCTTATGTTCAATCAACCAAGTCTGAATCGGCCAACATGTTTCTCCTACGTAGGTGTTACCTAGATTAGAGCCCCAGATCTAGATCGGCTAAAATATTGAAGATTAGAACCCCAGATCAGATCAGCCAATAGAAGCTAGATCTCAAATCGACCAGAAAGTACATACGGTATAGAGATTTAAACAGGCCAAAAGGTGAAAGATTAGAGCTCCAGATCTGGATCTCCCAGCACAGGTCGGATTTCAAATCACTAGAAAGTGCATATAGTAAAGCAATTTAGATTGGACAAAATATAAAAGATCAAAACTCAAGATCCAGATTGGCCAATACATGCCAGATCTCAAATAGACTGGAAAGCTCCTATTGTGAAGAGATCCAAATCGACCAAGATGTGGAAGATCATAACTCTAAATCTTGATTTAGATCTGGATCTTCTCATTCAGCTCTTTTCCGTTAAGTTCTTGACACTTGACTCCAAAGTGGTCGAGACATTAGACTGATATCAACAATTACCCCCTAGTGTCCTTTGATGAGAAGAGTTGAATGAACAACAGACGCTGTAAAGATTGATGTCTGACTAGTGGGAATTTGTAATACTGTCACGCCCTCAATTTTGTTACCATATTATCTTGAAGTATCGGAAGCGGAAGTGTTATCTTAATTCAAAATTGAGGGCGAGACTTTGAAAATATGATTCAAAAGTATTGTTACACTTTCACTGCGCACTCTGATAATTAAATGTATTGTGGGCTACCCACAACAAAACATCGGCCATGTACTGAAATCTCGATCACATACATGTATCTCCTCTAGCTTTGGGACGATCCAGCCACGTAGCTTTAGTTTAGTATCTGCAGGGTTGTAGGAAATAGGGGGGTGAGTACAAAGTACTCAGTATATAATGACATGCATTGGCTCATGACAAAATGAAAGGAGATCATAATACCACAAGGCAGCCAATCATAAGCACAAGTTGGGCCATCACTAGCTTAACCCCTACCCGTAAGCGCATTACACAAAGATTCAATAATAATTCAAAATGGCCAAGACTACACAGCAACGCACAGCATCACAAAGCAAAGCAAATGGGTAAACGGCGCCACTAGCAATGCCTAAGAACAAGGAACAATTGTTTAACCAAAGGAATGGTGCACCGTCAATAATCAAATGCCAAAGCAAAATAATAGGAGCATAGGGAGCAATTACAATCAAATGTTGAATAACACAGAGAGTTATAGAAGATATGATCTTTGAAGAGGGGAAGCTAAGGCACATGTTACTCACCTCAAATATTTCTCGAATAATCTCAAGTGAAAGTGCTATTAAAGCCTTGATATTCCTCAATTAAAGCTATTTTTCAAGCTATAATCCTTTTATATTTGGTAAGGGATCCTTTTCAAAAAACAAATAGGCATTTTTGTGGATTTATATGGTTTTTTTCCACTCGATGATATATGTGGACGAATTTGGGAGAGAAAAAGGGATAGTTTGGGAGGTTGAGGATCTGAATGACCTATTTATAATAGTTAGAAATTAGTTAATTTTAATAAACTTTTGGATTCCTCCAACCACATTGCGACACTTGGCACAATTGGCGCCGTACATATGTTGGGGTGATATGGCCAAATGTGGTTCGCACATTTATTACTCGAGAAGTCCTTACATCTTGTATCATTTTGTAGTTTAGCCACTGAACTTTGATTTTTGTCAATCAAGACACGCATTTTTTTTTGTTGTTATTGAAGCGATTATCTCAAGATCTTCCAATGTAATTCAAGAAATTATGCCATCATCTTTGACCACAAAGCTTAATTGGGGGTTAAACTCCGGCGGGATGTTACAAATACAATCTCCTTGACCTTCCACTATGGGTGACGCATCTAGATCTTCCTGTTAAGATCCTCCTTTTTGTGGACAAACTAATATAAACAATTGCCCCTAGTGTTTGGGGCTAAGTATCGTGGAAGCCTAAACACTGTAAAGACTCAAATTTGAGGGGAGTTGGGATGTGAAGCCACCTTATTATTTAACTTTTAACCTTCTGGTCTTCATATCTTTAGTAGGGTAGAAGAATGACCCGGTCTCCAGCCACTTACTACAAATTATTATTTTTTATATGGCTTATGTCTAATTTTTACAAGCTAGCTAAGATAATATGTGACCACCAGTTCTAATCATGCATTAATAATTGCCCCAGTAGTTGGTCTCGTAAGTATTTGAAAGTGGCTTTTTCCAGTAGGGTAACTCATTTTATTTTCTTTTGGGACTTGGCTGAAATTCTCTACACATCACTTGTAGCTTGTTATCCTCTACTTGTCATGGCAACAAACAAACTACGAAACTGAGGCCGAACATGATCTAGAATTTACTCAACATAGGCAAGATCAACTAAACATTACTGAAAATGATGTCAATCTTGTGGAAGAGATAGCTCTTGGGTAGAGTTTCAGCCTCCAGTCATCCATTTTGCCAGTGACGCAAATGAAGGCTAATATAGAGGTTTATCTAAGAAAGAGGATGAATAGGATCGGTTGGCTGAGGATGAGCAGAGCAAGGAATGAAATCTCAAGCCTCTTCATTTCATTTTGTCTACCTAATTCTCTACACTGATCTGGTTTAACTTTTATAATCGAACTCTTTAATTTTATTTGATGAGAAGGCCTATTTTCATGACTCATTACTTCTTTCATATATCTGACTATGCTTAGATTGAATTCACGTATCATGTTCCTTCTATTTCTGGTTGGATGATTTTTTCAGATCTCACTTTGACTTGGAACATTAGAATGATGGCATCTTGAGACGGGCCAAATGTGTCCAATCAAAAACTGCTAAGCTCAACATGGCCTTGCGAGCTGTACTTTCCTACCCTTTACAATTAAGATATTCGCAAAGTGTTGATTTAAATTATAGTCACTCACTCGATTAGAACACACGTATTGTTATAATATGCACCTTTCCCATGAGGATGTGCTGCACACATAGAAGACCGATCTGACTTGGGTGCATGAATATTTCATTATACATTCCTATTAAAGTGTCCAGTCAGGACTTCATTCTTGACAGTATCCTTTACACCTTCTTTCAATGAATCTTGGAATACTTACTCTCTTGCCTAACATTTTCAATGTTCTCCAAATCAAGAATTTTCTTTGCTAAATTTGATTTCTTTTAGATGCAATTTTGCACCCTGTAAGTTGCCAAGAATTGCTTTAGTCATGTGGTTTCTTTAAAGACTCTTGAAACAATATCTTTTCAGTTCCTGCTAGAAAAGACTATACCATCTTGAAGATCCATTCAGACAAATGGATTGAATCACTTGTTTAACTTTGCTAGAACCAATATTCATTTTATATTTCTTACCTGAGAATGTTAATTCCTTGAACATAACACTTTTGCCTATAAGTGATTGGCATTATCTCTTTTCCCCATGTAATTGTAATAAACCCATTGCACTTTATTCGACAACAATAATTTTATTGCTGTACTTGAGCTAGGAAGCATTTCTCTTTTCTTGATACTGGTAGCACTTCTATATTTTGAGACCTTAATTTCTTATTAACTATTCACTTAATTCTAAATCTTTTCATGTATTATTTTCTAGAATAATCCAACCATGAAATTCTCTTTGATAAAAAAATGGAAACCCTTGGGCGAAGACTTTCCTTTGATATATGAGTGATAGTAGTTTCTTGTAAAGTTGAAGTTAGGGGAAAATTTTGTCTCTCACCTTATGCTTTCCTTTTCTTGTTCTCACCTACTTTCAATCGTCCTTAATTGCCTACTTGAAATCTTGAAATCCCTTTTTGTCCTCCGATTATTTCTATTGTCTTTTCTTGACTACATGGTTCCGTTCAATACCTTTTGTTACCATTTTGGTTGAGCTCATGAGATTATTTGGCTATTACCTATCAACAATGATTCTTCTCGCAATTTAGAAAACCTTACTTTCTTAACAATAGACTTGTGTGAATTGGAATTTGCATGTACCCCATTTCATGTTTCCGCTTGTTTTCCCTTCAACTTTGTTTGATTACATGGGACATCAACTCTCCTACAATTCTGGATAATTTGTCATTTTCTTTGTGAACTTTTCTCATGCCAACTTCCTTCTATTTTGCCAAATTCTAAAAGCTATTGGTTTTTTTCCTTCTTGACTTGTTTAGTCCGTGCAACTTGATTTGAAGCTTAAAATGAAATTTTGAAGTTCAAATTAATGAAAGAAAAATGAGACACTAGTTTGAAGTTGGAGATAGACTCGGAATAGTTTTGAAAGAATACGATTAAAGGAATCAAGCCTTGTTAGTTGTTATTATGAATGACCAATCGGTAGTCCTAACCCATTTTGAATAAAGTTTGAATAAATCATAAAATTTTGAATAATTAGATTTTTAAGACTTGAATACTTGGTCAACTCGATTTTGTAAATTTATGGTATATTTGGGTTAGATATCTTGAAAAGGAAAAATAAATTTGATTTTAGATATTTTGCTACTCTGGCCCCACACATGCTCCTAATGGCAAAATAAACGAGAGTGCACTGCGAAAGCAATTTATGTATTGATGTTACAAAGCAAAAAATGGAAAGAAGTACCTTTAGTCCAGAGACTTTGAAAAAGTGAAGTTTTGGAAAAAGGAAACGTAAGAACAAGAAAATAAGATAGAAAATGTGCTCTTCCGATCTTACATACCTTGAATAATTTTTAGGTAATTGTGAATTTTGAGGGTGAAATTCTTTTAAGGTGAGTAGATTGTAACATCCAGTGAAATCTTAGAAACAAACTGCGCAACGTGGTCATTATTTTGATAATAATGGGGAAAATTACTTGTAAGGTTACCAGATTGTTACTCAAATGAATGCCAAGAATTAGAAGGTGGTTATTAACAACATGATCGATGTTTTGACGATAATTGAATAACCACTTGAATTTGAATCAATTGTGTCACAGGATTCAAAGATGGCTACTCGAGTGACGCCTAAAAACAAGAACGTGATTATTGGTTAATATGACTTGAAGTATGATAACCTAGTTGTAAAACAATATTAAGTAAGAGAACTTCCCAAAAAATAAGTAGATAAGCCTAAATAAGCCATTTGTTAAGATAATAAAGCATCACATGAAAAAATAAAAAGGGACACTTGTCATGAGCTTTGTTGGCAAAAAGCTCTTAATCTTCCAATTGTACTCATTCACAGTGGCTACTCTCCAAATTATCTAACTACACTTGTCTAATTGCCTTGTTTCCTCACTTAAAATATAAAGGAAATTCGTCCATAAATAGTGGAGTCACTGGAACACCAAATAAAACTTCCAAAAAACACTCCCTTGCACTTGAAAAAGATCCCTCTATATATATAGAAAGAATCCCCACTTAGAACACTACTTTGATTGAGGAATATTAAGGTTTTAGAAGCACTTTTCTACTTAGAATTATTCAAGGAATCTTTTGGAAATCAAAAGGTGATACTTAATATTTTGATTCCCTTTTAACATGCATGAAGTTTTCATGAAATAAACTTGGATTTTGGTTAAGATAAACATGGATTTCGGATTGAAGAATTCATGAGATGAACATGGATTTTGAGGCATTGTTATTGTATAAAGATAAGAATTGATTCGTTACATTTTAATCACTAGTTAATACTCTACTCGTTTTGTCTTTGCTTTGCTTTGTTTCATTCCATACTAGGAGCAATCTAATGATACTGAGATAGGTGATGATTAGTATGATGAATTACTGTGTATTGCTATTGTACTTTGCTTGATATTCCGGTAGAGGTCAACCAAGATTTGGATACGGATCCACTTGAACATACACGGCCATGTTTGAATTGGTATTGCATGATATGAATGCATGCTATGTGTAGTAGTTTAACTACTAATAGGGCCCTCTTATTCATCCAAAAGTTTTGTACATTCCATGATTTTCTTGAACTTGTGGTTAAAAATGAATTTCTCAAATATAAGTAAATCAAAAAATTTTGTTATTCACTGAGTACTTTATACTCACTCTCCTTTTATCGTTATTTTGTAGATGATTGAATACAAGATATTTGATAAGCAAGCCATGAGTTGGAGCATGTCTGCAATCAAGAGTAGAGTTTGTCATGTAGTGGAAACCGAACTTTGAATCTTAATATCTTTTGTGCCAGTAAGTAAAGTATGCTAACCTTTGTATGTGATAGACATGCATATGAATTTGTATAAACAATTAAGCACATATATAAATGATATATATATATATATATATCCATAGCCTATAATATGAAAGATAAGACGAATGTGTAATACTTCTAAGTCGAGGTTTCAATGTAAAGGTTTTTCCAATCAATTGATTCAACTGGTTAGTAAAATACACTTATTAAATTATCTCGAGATATTCTTTGAATATTAGTATTAATCTAGGTTTGATTGTGCAATGTGTTGAATACGAAGTGCAAAAAAAGAAGTAGGAAACAAAGCTTGTTGTGTTCTTTACATTGAAAACCTAGTTGTAATGATACAAAAGCGTTGATAGATGGAAAGCACACAAAGAAATAAGAAACTGATTTTTCTTCTTGATGCTAATAATGATAAGAAAGGCTTATAAGTATTTCCATATTTGAAAAGAAATTCGATAACTAGTTATAAAGATGTTTTGGCTTTCCCAACTCCAAGAAGAGTTTACGAAGCTGTGTAGTGACGATGACGGAACAAATCCTTAAGACTTTTAGAAATCACTTGAATGAATTTACCTTCTAAAAGGTTAAACAATCTAAAGACGAGAACAATTTGTTCGTTTTGTACGTTTTGTCCCCGCTATTTGTATGAAAGCTTCCGTTAAACCATATGTTAGCCAATAAAAAGTCATTCCTAGTGGGGGTGTGATAGATTGAACCTAATCGACAACTGCTGTTTGGCCAATTTCTGGTTGGCCAATTTTTCTGATCTCAACTCATTGATTTAAAGCCCTATTGACCCAATTTGAGTTTGGCCCGATATGGCTGAGCTCAAATTTTGGCCAGTTTTGGGGTGTTCAACATCCCATCGGCTTGATATAACATCTTTAATCAATGTTTGGGTCTCTCTTTGTCTCAGGTGGAACTTAATGGGCTTGTTAGTGTTTTGTTCTTGAGGCCTTTACATTTACATACTTTTTGTTCTTATACGAGTAGTTATATCTATAAATGGGCTCTCTGAGCATTCGAGATCCCCAGTATAGACTATTCTATCCTTGGTTGGACTCATCAAGTATAGGAAATTTTTCTTTCTATTTAGTCTCATCGAGACTATAGGATTTGTATAGGGGGTATGATGCCCCAGTTTTGGTCATTGAGCCTACGGAATGTTGTTTCCCTAATTGGGCTCATTGAGCATTGATCATTTGGACTGATATTTGTGATCATTTTTAATAACAATATCTTGAAATTAACCTCTATTTCAATTTTTCTTTTTCTCATATCGGGCTCAACGAGCTTGTTTGGTTCATGCACTTTAAGACTTTACGCTTATGCTTTTCTGTTCTGAAATGGACTGTCGTTTGAGCTCACTGAGTATGCAGATTCTTTGTGGGGATTGGTCTATTCCCAGATTGGGCTCGCTAAGCTCAAAGACTTTTGTATCCTTGGTTGGGCTTATCGAAGCCTATAAAATTCATGATAAGGACAATTGTATCCCTGATTGGGCCCACCGAGCCCAGGTTTCTGTGGCGGACATCCTCCATTTTTTTAGAGATTATTTTTATCCCTCATTGGTCTTATTAAGTCTTGATTTTCTAGTTTTGGATTCTTTAACCATTGCTGTAACTCTTATTTGAAGTGGTAATGCTGATGAGGTTAAGTCTAGCCTTGATTATATGCAATTCCTAGTAATCCCACTTATAGTATTTCTTTAAATGTTCAGCGCTCCCATGGTGAGGCAGGCCTTCCCATTCAGATGTTCTAATTTGTATGCCTATTCGGCAATACTTAAATAAGCTTGGACAAATATTTCTATAGCTTTTGTAGTGCTCTCAGTGTGGGAAATATTTTTTCAATAACTAGATCCCGTCTTTGGATATTGATCTTGCAGTAGTAGTGCCTCGCACTTAGTCACTTGTATATAACATTTTTCAGATCCACCATGAGTCATTCCGTAAGTGATTTTTCTTATAGTAAATCCAATACCACTAGGATTGTTTGGACATTTGATTCCAGATCATGGTATTGGACTCGATAGGATGGGATACCTATCTCAAAAGGGATTATTGCTTTTGTTCCATAAGCAATTGAAGAGGGTATATCATCTATCGCAGTTAAAGCAATGATGCGATAGAACCACAATCCTAATTGAAGCTTTTTTACCTATGATTCTTTCATTTCTTCTAATTTGGTTTTCATAGTTTGTTAAATAATTTTTATTCACGGCTGCTACTTATCAATTTCTTTGTAGATGATTGAGAATGCCATGGTAGTTTCTGATCTGGACTTATTGACAAAACTTTCTGAACTTTGTGTTATCAAATTGTTTCTCATTGTCAGTCACTAAGGCATGTGGGATCCCAAAATGACAAATGATTGATTTCTAGACAAATTAAAATGTTCTATATTCTGTAGCCTTGGTCAAAGCTTCCAACTCAACCCATTTAGTGAAGTAGTCCATTGCCACAATTGCATGTTAGGTGCAGCCTTTTTCAAGTGGAAGTGGCCTTATCAAATTAATGCCCCATTTTGCACATGGTCATGGTGCTCTGATCGGATTTACCGCTTCTTGTATAGGTCTATTGGTTAATGTGAAGAATTGACATTTATGGTACTTTCGCACAAAGTTAATCGTATCTTTCTTTAAGGCTGGTCAATAATATTCTTATATTAGAATTTTGAAAGCTAGTGCTTCACCTAGTGAATGGTTTCTACAAATCTCCCTATGCAATTCCATCATTATATAATGAGCTTCGCCCTTATCCCACCAGTACAGTAGAGGTCATGAGTATCCTCTTTTATACAGTTCATTATCCAGTAAAGTGTATCTGATAGCTCTGATTTGCAACCTTTGAGTCTCTATTCGGTCACCTGATAATGCCTCCTTTTTCAAGAACTAGATACTTTGTTCCTTCCAACCAAGAGATTTTTCCATAATGCTGCGGGCTTCTTCGGGTTGATTCAGAACAGAATGCTCTATTTTTATACTAGTTTGTTGATCTACAAACCTATCGGATCTTAAAATGTTTTATAATTCTTTGTTTCAATTCTAACATTCTCACAATACTTTGTCAACTATGGCTCTTTTATCCTATAGGTTCCATTGATTTAGTTCACGACTAACTGTGGATTACTGTTCACCAGTAATTGAGTTATCCCTATGGATCTAGCCATTTCTAATACGTCTAGTGCCACACATTCTACCTTATTATTCGTGGTAGGAAATTCAAATCTATAAGCTTAGAATAAGTCTTGTTGAGGTCAGCAAAAGTCAATACATAAACACCAAGTCCTGTTACTCTTCCTGACTAAAACTGGATTAGCTACTAAAATAGGATACTTTGGTTCCCTAATGAATCTGTTTCCTAGAACTTTCGCTACTTACTCCTTGTTTGCTAGTTTTGTTTTATATTCATATCCAGATTAAATCTATGACAAGCTATTTTTGACAATATCCTTTCCATATCCTCTGTGACCATGTAAAAACATCTAGACTATTACTTTTTAAGAAAGAAATGAGTTCTGACCTTGCCAGTGCTTTTAGGTCTGCACCTATACAGTGCTAAATTTCCCGTCCTACCTTACTCATTGGTAATAGGCTCAGATTCATCGTCATGGCAACTAGGATATTGAGCTTCAAAAGTCCAAACTCTCTCTGAAGGAACTCAACTTACGCCTAAAGAGCTCTAAGCTTCTGGTTAGCCGGTGCATTCTAATTTCCTTTGCCAACCCATCTTAGCGGTTCCTAGAGATAGTATGGCTCCCAACCCAATTACTCACAGTTACTTGATTCCTCACCATTTTTTCTTGAATTGAAATCAACTGGATGATGGTTTAGATGCTGGTATGGACCTAACTCGTCACAAGGTTCAAGTTATTCCTCTAGCGCCAATTTTGATGTTGGGTTTTAACTTGACCCGAGTCAACAAGGTTTGTGTGACCTGTATGTGAGGATTGACTGGGTTGTATATCGTAGTGGGGTTTGATGTGAGCATGCGATTTGTATATATATTAGAAGACTTATTAGGATTTAAGTAAGTATCAACGTGGACCAAGTCAGCAACGTTTGTGTGACATTGATGTGAGGGTTGATTTGGGTTGTACATCGGAGTAGGGTTTGATGTGAGCATGAGATTTGTATCTCGACTAGGAGACTTATTCGAATTTAAGTTAGTATCATGCAAAACTTCCGATCTACATTTTTCGGCCAAAAATCCACCCCCTTTTAGCACCCCAAGGCCTTTATTTGTAGGCAAATCTCGGGGTGCTTTAGGAATTTCATACATTTTGTTCAGACGTAAATACAATAAGTGAACTGGAAAGTACAACATGTATCTAGTTTTGTCCTAATAACCATCTTTAACTGTCAACCACTCTTCATGTGGGATGCCCGTCGTGCTTTGATAAGATCCCATTGTGTCCTGATTGGCAACAATGAGATTAGATAGTCCTACTTGGATAGCTTCTGTATGGGATTGGGACATGTTTGACGTCTCCATCTTCATGTCCTGTTCGTTCCAAGAATAAGTTAGTCAAATGGCCATCCCTGATCGGACAATTCCTAATTGGACGAGTCCTGTTCGGCTGGTTTCTGATTGGCTGACTCTTTTTGATATCCAATTATACATTTTGGCCTTATTCCCAATATTTTTCTAATGACATAAAGGCGTCCTGATTAGATCATTTCTGATTGGCCTAAGAGTTCCAATCTCATGTAAAATATTTGGCCCTTTTTGCATTCTTCTATTCGGTCAACCAAGTTCGAATCAGCCAATATGGTTGTCCTACCCAAATGTCGCCTAGTTCAACACGCTAGATCTGGGTCAGCCAAAATGTGAAAGATCAGAACTCCAGATCCAGATTAGCCAGTAGAGGCTGGATATCAAATCAACTAGAAAATACATATGGTAAAGAGACTCAGATCGGCCAACACAGGTCAAATCTCAAATCGACTAGAAAGTGCATATGGTAAAGCGATTTAGATCGGCTAAAATGTGGAAGATCAAAACTCCATATCCTGATTCAGGTCTAGATCTTCTCATTCAGCTCTTCTCTATCAAGTCCTTAACACGCTGACTCCAAAGCAGTTGAAAGATCAAACCAACATCAGCATATAGAGTATTAGAACTTTCTCCATCATGTCACACCACTTAAAAGAATAAGGATATCATGCCAACTCATTTTGTAATAAGATTCATCCTAATATATTATAAATGTCAATCTTCAATTGGCCAAATTGAAACTCAATTTTGTTGCCTAATACAGTACTCATAGTTGTTTGTTTTTTCACCAATAAGACGGCCCTTTGATGTTTTTAACTTCTTTCAGCTTGTTTTTCTTTTCTTTTTGATAAAATGACGCTATTTTGATGTCAAAGGATATTGTATTTGGGTCTTAAATTGAAAGTCTTGATATAACTTTAATACGAGTTAAAAATTAAAAAGTAACAATAAACGTACTACTCATAAATGATTGAAAGATTAAAGTAAAATTTCAACCCTCCTCTTTCTACGATTTTAAATATTTACAATGTACAAATGCTAGTTAAAAACTTATTTAACATCTTCTCAATACTTAGATTGTTTCGTTTTACAAAAGATAAATAAAAATATAATATCGATCTTTATAAAACACCTCAATATAAAGTTTCTTGTCTAATCGAAAAATTATAATCAAGATAAACGTATTCAATTTTTTCTTTTTTTCTTACTTTTTTCCTATTCAAGTACATAGGTCAAAAGATTTTTTTTTTTTTTACGTAAGCATATATAAATTATTACTTATTGGCATATTATTAATAGTGAGTTTTATCCTAATATCAATAATGGTTCTTTGGAGCATCTCCCGTGCACAGTGGGGTATCATGAAATGAAATAACATAATAATTGACAAAAAAAGAGTTATTTGCCATATTAAATGCTTGACATTATCATAGAAAATGTCATAAGATAGGATAATGTCAAACATTAATTTATCCAATCAATAAATTTCTCTCTCTTTCTTTTTTCAAAATACCTAATAATAACTTGTAAAATATACAATGTGGACATTGTGTTGTATTGGAGAGTTTGAAACATCTCTAATGCAAAATCAAGTAGAATATCTTGGCTCAAAATTCAACATGAGAGAGATATAAACAAAAAAATCGAAGGATCCTATATGTTTCTAATTTTCTTTTTCTTTTAATTACTTTAAGCTCTTTTACCATACTTTCTCTACTGTTATTTTATTATTTTTGAATTTTTCTTTATCTCTCTCTTCTTTTTTGAATTTTCCTCTATTAGTTTTCACTTTTATATATCTTTCCACTCAATTTTTCTCTATCTTTTTCATTACTTAAAACATTCTACATTGATCACTTTGCATTGGAGATGCTCTTATTAAATGTTCTTATTAAATGTAATGTCAATATTATTTGCCACATGTACACTGTTAATATTATTACATTAGAGATACTCTTAAGAAACAAATATCATGATATCATAAATTGGAAAAGTAATATATGTTAGTGTTAGTAGGGACAGTAGATTTTTTTTCTTTTTACTTTTTTATTTTTTATTTTTTGATATTACGGGGATCGTAAAAGAGAGGAATCGAACCCTGGTGAAAGGTATGGAAATTAACTCAGATACCATCAGACCACATAGGTCTTTGCTTGTTTTTATTTTATTAAACATTGTCACAGTTGGTTTTCATGAAATAATAATAATAATAATAACCAACAAATAGTCGGTTCTAGAAGATTTTCAAACATATAAACTCTAATACATTTAAACAAAATCTAATAGATTACAAATACCTTCGTGCTGCGCACGGGTTCAAACTATTAATAATATACAATCAAGAATTTGATACTTGAGTTAATGATTACATGTATCACAATCTAAATGAAAAATTTTTTACCACCCACTCTGTTCCATAGAGATAAACTTGTATTCTAGTTTCATTTATTGAGTTTATTATCTCAAATGCCAATGAATTTTTTATAAGTGATCTCATATGTCACTATACTTTAAAACTTATCTCACTTTTCATTACACTTTTCAAATATTATCTCACCCACCATTGCACTTTAAAAATTATCCTACTTACTATTGAACTTATCAAAATATTACTTAGTTTATCATTGAACTTGTTTAAATCGGCTATTTTCTTAATTGAAAATTTATCAGTCGACTGTATTATATATTAATGATTGAAACTGTCACATAATAAAATACATTTTCTGCATTTTTAGTTTTATTAATTTTTAAGTGAATACTAATTGAGTAGATAATGGGTAAGTATAATAATTTCAATGGCAATTGAAGTATGTTTTAAATTACATTATGGCATTGCAGACAACTTTTTAAAACGTTGAATGGCATTTGAAATAAATATTAAAATATGGTGACATATAGAATCACTTTTGAAAAATTTAATAGCATTTGAGATAATTAAATCAAATATGTTTTAGTTGTCATTCATATTGTGTGTGTTTTAGTGTGTGGTGTATAAAATGTGGTAAAAATTGTAATGACAATATATTTATCCGTAAAACTAGAAATTAAAGTGAAATAATTAATACACTTTTTTCACAAAAAGAAATTAGCAAACCGAATGGTATATCATATATTAGGAGAATACTCTTAAAGTTTTACTTTTCCAACAATCTAAATTGAGAAAATCAGACTTTCGAAAAGCCATTGAGAAAATTAGGAATAAATCTATTTTTTCTTTTCTTAATCCTTGTAAAATTAGGAATATGTCTATTTTTGTGTTCAATTTTCATCAACGCGTTGGATTGGACCGTTAGATTTTACTTCTTTTAGATTGGATTGGATTCAATTAAACGCGGTAAGTTGAGTTTCCAACCCACCCACGCTATAACTTTCCATTCTTCTACCGTAGGGTTGCGTTCCTTTGTTCTCCGTCACGGATTCCCCAAACTACAATAATTTGATGTCCCAATCGCCATAACCTGTTTATAAATCTAAAGTAGACGATTCAAACCCTCGTATTATCACGCTTGCAGACTCGAATTTTGTTCTTAACGACACAGGCATTATTGCTCAGGCGGGGGAAGCAATGGATTACATGGAGGTTGATGGTGGTGGTGAGAATAGCAACGATGGATCTGTTGAGAAGTCGTTTTCTGTTCTGGGATTCTTAAGGAAAGTGTTTAGAGAAGAACTAAGGGATGATAATGTCGGCGATCACAAATTGATCGTTAGTGCTATCCACGCAGTTCTATTGGAGTCTGGTTTTGTCCTGTTTGATGCAAAATCGAATTGGCAAATCAATGGGTTTCAATTTTTCTACACTCTCCCGGAAATAATTCATCATGCTGGTGGTGGTGATCCAATTGACTGCGTAGTACTCAACTTTCAGAGTTTGGATAAATGCGTCAACGTTTATGGCTCACTGGCTAATGGATCAGGCGCAGCGGGACGATCAGTTACACATTGGATGCGGCTGAATGAAGATCAGTTACTGCCCTTCTTGACTTCTGTGCGGGCAAATTGTGGTTTGATCGATGGCCGTTTTCTGGGTGAGAAAGAAGTAATTAAATTTTGGAGAGATGTGAAGGAAAATCTTGCATTGCCTTTGTTGATTGATTTGTGTGAAGAGACTCCAGGGTTTCAACTACCCCCCTGCTTCATGCGATTGCCAAGTGAACTCAAGTTGGAAATCTTGGAGTTATTACCTGCTGTCGACATAGCTAAAGTGAGTTGTGCATGCTCGGAACTGCGGTTTTTGGCATCAAGCGACGACTTGTGGATGCTCAAGTATGCAGAGGAGATTGGAGGTGAGAGAGTAGACGAACACGGGGGTTGGAAAAAGGCATTTGTAAGGACTTGGATCAAAAACAGAAAGCCTGGTGCTAGCCAAAGATCCAAAAGGATGAGGGTTCATACTCCGGACGGACGGCCAAGAATTAGAAGCTGTGGGAACTATGTTCCGACTATTGCGCCTTCAATCCAATGAAGTTCTTGAGGAAATGATACCGGAAACTAAGCCACTTTATGCACAGTGATGATTGAGTTTTCTTCCCTTTAAGCATATACTGTTTCCCATACTGGTTATGTTTTGACATGATAGAACTTCAATGGTGTTTATAACTGCTTATGGTAATGCATTTTTTACGCTTTTAATAATAATATAATAATGAAGAAGCTGTTCAGTTAATTTTTATACTCTCATTTTCTATTGTGTCCGTGTATTATTTATTGAAAGTTGAACAGGTTGCAGGAAAAGCCATTCACCGGATCTGGATTCCAAATTTGACGTAATTTTATTGCATAAGAGGTATTATGTTCAGTCTTGTGACGTAATGATACCAGATTATGATTTGACATGATTTGAGGTACTTACGTGAGCACATCAATACTCTAATAAATCACATACAAGTGATCTTTATTATGCCATCATATATCTGGTGCCTTACGGTTGACGGTGCCCATGGCACATGCTTTTCCCTTTATTATTCTTAATCCAACTAGTACAAATGAAAAAATAAAGGCATCCACATTTAGGGTATTATCTGTAAGGACAATCGTGCATCGGATACTTTACTTTATGGAACACGTACAAATAAATGGTGGAAAAAAAGTCGCATGGCATCTTACTCTAGAAAAATTATGAAGTGGCTTCGAAAAATTAAGAAATCGCACAAAACGTTAGACCACATAAGCTTTGTCCACGGCCAGGACAATAGACCAGAAGTCATCTATTTGGTCAACTGAAATGTAGGACAAACCTGTAGCAAAAGTTATCATTTTCTCCTCAATATAT
>CAVNYN010219091.1:0-11290 GCA_963692815.1 Nyctanthes arbor-tristis
GAAGAAGTAAGAGACATGACAGAGAGCCCAGTGGTATGCTCAATAGCCTGCAAGATATCCTCTGTAACCCTCTTCAACTTCTGACTGACCATCAGGTCATGCTTGTCAAAAGTGTCAAGCATCAAATCCCGTAAAGCCTGACAGTCCAAGATTCCATATAACATATCCATACTCATCCCCGGGAGATCCCGGTCCAAAAGTGTCTGTAACAAATCCAGACTCAACCCAGGGGAAACCCAACCACCTGCTGACAACAGATCTGTACTACACACACTAGCAGGTAGTGGAGTACCAACCATAGGCCTAGAGAGAGCAGAAACCAAAACAGAAGAACAAGAAGTACTAGGAGGCCCAACTAGCTCAACAGAAGATGCAACAATAGAAGGCACAACTGGTAATACACTAATACTAACTCCAGAAACACAAAACTCAACCAGACCAATAGAAATAGAAATAGATGGCAAAGTAGAAGTATTTGCTAGTAGAGAAAAGTAAACATAGGCCACTAAAGGAGGAGTAACTGAAATAATAGGTTGGGCCTGCGCAACAAAATATGTCTGACCTTTAGTTCCAGCCATAGGAACCCACTACCTGGCTAGGGACAAACAACCTTCCTCCCCTTATCACGAGGAGGTGTAGTCGGCAGGGGCGGGGCCTAGAGGTAGAGCCTGAGAAGAAGGTAGAGGCAGAGGCACAGTAGGTCCAAACCTACAAGAACCCCCAACATGCATCAAGTGTCAGCACTGAGTGCAAAACAGAGGCACCTGCTCATAAAGCAATAGATTGCCAAAAATTACGCACAGGTCCTCTATCAATCCATACCCTATCAGGAAGCTCATGCTCCAAATTCACCTCAACTAAGACCCGAGCCTCACTAGGACGTACCAAATCAGCTGTAGTCCCATCAATACGCAATGGATCTCCAACAACTCGAGCCAAAGCATACAAACACTCAATTGCCCTCAAATAACTGGTAATAAAGGAAAAGAAATCCACATAGGGACAATAGTGGTCTCACAATCAGGATGAAAATCAAAAGTCTATTTCAAGACACGCATACGACACATCCAGCAACAAACCACTCATGCATCAAAAATAAACGTGCATAATCATCCTCAGAAGTAAAGTGCATCAAAATATGTGTAGTGTCAAGCAAGCCCACAGTATAGCTACTAACAAAACCAAATTGCTCTAAGCAACTACACATAGAAGCCATACTTGGCTTGTTAAAAGGAAACTTAGCAATCAAAGTGTACTGAAAAGGCTAAGTTAAAATAGCTTTCTTCTCCGCTCCAATGGAAAAAGCCAGTTCCCCATGATAAACATGAGCAACTCGGTGCAAAGTGTCACCAGCGGAGCTGAAGCACCCTCCAAAAATCTACTGGAAAGACTTCTTCACAGTACGTTGCTGAATAGAGAGACCCAGGAGAGAAGCAACAGCATAAACATACATACGGCCATGTAACACACCAGGAAGGACCTCCTAGGGGTAGGGGTAGTGCAGGGGGAGAGATCCGAAATATTGTTTTAGATAACCTACTTTACCATTTAGATTGGGCACTTTCCCATGGAACAAAACCTAATGACGTAGACATGACCGAGGCAAAAGGATTGACTTTATCTAGGAAAAATGGGCTTTACCTCATTCCCACATCCTACAAACCTTAAGTTATGTTTTATAGAAATAAACTTTCATTTGCCACATTGAACTGTATTCCCCATGTCATGTTATCTATATAGCTGAGTATCTATCAGCATCTGTGATAAGTCCACCTTTAGTATGGGTTGGCAGTGTTTGAATAAAATGAGTATTGATATGTGCACGCGTTGTACGTGTTATGTAAACGGTGAATCATATGTACAAGCTATATGAGTATTTGAAGTAATAATATTGTAATAAAACTTCGTTGAGAAGATAAAAAAATGAAAGAAAAATGAATGATACTGGGTTGATGGAAACCAACCTCTCTCGTAGATCAAAGGCCACGCCACTCATGATTTAGTTTTTATGAAAAATTCTTTGATAGTTTATTTACAAAGTGATGTAGCATGGAGAGGAGTAAATTGATTTTGTGAGATTTATGTTGGGAATTTAGGTCAATTCTCCAATTACACATTGTTTTTTAAATTTAAAGATTTTAAATTAAGAGACAAGAAAAATATAAAATCTGGAAAGAAATTTAACAGTCTCTCAAAACTTTTCATTATATGATTAAGTGACTTATAAAATGATATAAAATCTCATTTTGCTAAGCAATCCACAACCCAAGTATTACTAGAAAAAATAAGACTCTACAATTTTTCTTCTCAAAAAGTACTCGCGTCTCCTTCCAGTTTAGATGGACCGTCGCAGTTTTCCCTCAGTCAAAGGTATATAGTTTAGCTCAATTTTTTCATTTTTTGATTTTTTGAGTCATGTGTACAGTTACTGTAACTATTGTTTTATTTCTTCTTCTTACTGATTCCAGTGTTAGGGAGGTAGTACATCCTTATTTACTGCTTTCATTGATTGTACATTTAGTTGGATGACAGGTTTTATGCTCCCCTCCTGGGTTGTACTGGTTTTTGAGATATTAATAAAAATAGTAGGGGGATTCCAAACCCCCACTATCTAGGTAAGGCGGACGCCTAAAAATGACGCTGCAGCCTAGTTGGTGCATTAATTTGAAAAAAAAAAAAAAAAAAACTCCTTCCATTATTAGAACTCTTTCTTTACAATGATTCCAAATAATCCCAAATTGTGATTTTCCCTGCAATTAAATATTTTTATATACACACCAAAATAACAATTTATATTTTTACATTCTTCACAAATAGTAACCACAATTCATATATTTATACCATGAAAACCCTAAAATCATTCTTTTCTTTTTTTTTTTTTAGTTCGAAAACAAAGTCTAGGCAATAGGGAAGTACAAAAACCACTCTGATTATACAACATTAAGATTAGTACGTTTCTGATCAAGAATGTTGCATGAATTTTTCTTTGAATTTAGATTGAATTTCGGTGGCATATACCGGCGCTGGGAAGTGATATACGCTTATATATATATATATATATATATTCTATCTAATATCTAATTACGCTTACTATTAAATTCTTTCTTAGTTTTTATTTTTATAAATTCATTCTTTATCACTATTAATAACAAGTTAAAAAATTAAGATGACTTGACTTGTAGAACAAAATGGGAATGGCAGAAAATGTGGAAGAAGAAATGTGGGTGCCGTAATCTTTTTTCTATATATTTTCTTTTAGTTTATTTTAAAACTTAGTGTTATATTGATTTGTAAATGAAGTGGTTTTTATTTATCAAATTTACTGTAACTGTGGCTAGGTCTACCGGTCAAATTCGGTTATTTTTACCCAATATGTGGTGTGTATATTATGTGGTTTGATTAGGGTTATATCCACCTTTTGGCATAGACATATAATTGGCATGCAAGTGATCATTTCCATTGATTTTTAATTTGACTTTCTTAATTTCCAAATTATGGATGACATAATTTGGAAATTAAGAAAATCAAATTATTATTATTATAATAAAACTAATGATCTCACAACTACTTATCGATGTATTTGAGTGCCTGCCGGCATCGCATTTTCTAGACTGCCAGCCGACTTTGTATCTAGGTGGAAGTTGAATAAACATGTTAATTATTTTTATGTTAATTTTTGTTTACAAATATTGAAATGTGTGAAACTTAGTTTATTTTGTATCAGTGATGATATGGCATGCCACCATTTATTATTCAAAATACGACCCACTCGTTCTATTACAAATGTTGTCGTGTTACATTAGCATCGGGGTAGAATAAGCTGCGCTCATGTTGGAAAAATAAAATTTCCATATTGAATCATAACACGTGAAAATCTCAAATAGAAAGTCCTAGTATGCATGTCACCATTCATTCAAACGTACACGTACACAGGCCGGCTAATAGATTTTGAAGGCCTTAAGCGAAACTTTAGTTGAGGGCCCTATCAATAAATAAAATCAAATTTATGTATAATGAAGCCATAAAGATTTTCAATAAAAATATATCCGTAAAATTCTCAATGGAGGATCCATGACATTTCACTTCAAATTTATTCTTCTAGCAGTTTTAGCTACAAAATCAATAACCACACTCTTAACACCAACTTGTTCTAACATGCCTTTTTAAATGGACACTTGCCAATCCATTCAATCTAACATGTCTTGTTTTCTTCATCTCTTATAATTTGTTGATGACCACTCTGAACCTCTATTTTCTATTTATCCACCATATTAGGATTCCCTTCGTCTTTGCTGGCCATATGATGATTCTCTTCATTTTCTATTATGTTACTACTTTTCTTAGTAATGAACTTGTCCATTGTTCCTGCTTGATAAAATAATTTTTTTAGTTTTTTTTTTTCCTTTTATCATATCCAGACAAATACTTTCTAGTAGACATAACTAGTCAATCCAAATACAATAATGAAAACAAATATCAAATTCAGAATTAACCATGGAACAATAGAACTTGGTAAGTGTTTATTTTATGACTTGAAATCTGCCCCCAAAAAAAAAAAGAAAAAAGAAACAAACGAGATCAACAAAATAGAAATTTCTGAGGAATCAAGGCCTGATTTCTTACGGAGCCCGATTTCCAATGAAATGTTGTCATGTTGTGTGTATCAGGTGATGTGTCAGTCTGTGATTGGAGACCGGGCTTTGTAACATATTACCCAATTTTTCATTAAATAAATAAAAATGGACTATGCACAAATTATCTAGTCTTCTTAATGACTTGAAATCTGCCCAAAAAGGGGAAAAATAGAAACAAACAAGGAAATTAGCAAGGTAGCAAAAAATTACCCAATCTTTCATTAAATAAATAAAAATTAGACTATGTACAAATTATACGAGTTTCTCAATTGAGCCAGATCTGACTTTTTATAAGGAGCTAGACTGCTAATAAAAATCAGCCAAGTCAGTCTGGCTCCGTGCAAGGAGCCAGATCTAGCTCGATAGAAATCAACTCACTCAATTTTTTCTAATAAGTCATATCTATTTCCTTGTTTCATGCAAGAAGCCAGATCTGGCTAATAAGAAATTTGAAAAACTTTTAGTCTCTAGACTTTAATAAAGCACATATCATATCACCCGTTGGAATTTGGAAAATGAAAAAAAGGGATTGGATCAATGCTCACCTCTTGTCTTGCCTACTGGTGAGGACGAACGACTTCCAATTCCTTGAACTTCACAGCTCGATTTTCATATTTCAGAAACAAGGATTCATCCTTGTCGGAGTTGGGTGTCTCAGGTTCATGAAAGTAAAGAAGAATTCTAATTGTGGTTTATGACAACAAAAGAATGAGAAAAAGGGTGGTTTTACATTCAACATTGTTGCTTGATTAGAGAAGACGATGAGTCATTTGATCTTTTTGAGGAATGTACAAATGGTTTCTGTAATCACTCCTCAAGTGTTCTGTGAATCAAGATGGTCGTTCTGTGAAAGAAAGTGAAAGACTGAGATGGGTTGAGAAGATTTTGGGCCTTTATGAGGGGGAAAAAGGAAAAACTTGGGCTTTCTGGACCTTTTTAGGGGGGCCCTAAGCGGCTGATTAAATGGATTAGCTCCAGGGCCTAGCCTGATCTGCACGTATATAAAACCAAATCCTTACTGCCTTACACTTACCCACTATGCACACGTATTTACATGCATACATGTATCAATTTTCTAAACAGACTAAAGTGTAAAAAAAAAAAATCAAGATCGCAACTTAAGATGTTAGATAAAGTAGGTTGGGTCAGTGCGTGATAAGATGTGAGAGATGTGCTTTTGAGAATATTGACATGCATAGACAAATACTTTTCTTGTTCAGCTCATATTTCTTGCTCAAAAATATCATTTTTGAGGAGGAAAGCTCGACAAATTAAAAGGGCTGCGGTGAGTGAAGCCAGTTTTTTTTCCAGGATTCACACGCAAAGCCAGCCATCATGAGAACTTTTCTTTCAATTTACCCATTAGATTGTAAGTTATCGTTTGAGTATGTAATTATTTTATTAGTTTTGATAACATTGATAAGTAGAAATGGCCATTGACTTGAAAACACAGGCCCAATTAATAATGGCATGCAATATATGAACTACTTTAATTATAGCCCATTGTCAAACGTAACGTAACGTTACCGAATGAGTAAGATGAACAATCGCTACTAGTGATATATTTTTTACTTTATTTACATTTGAATCTTGATTTATTGGTTTGAACAAAGCGTGCCCTCAAGCCTTCGGCAAATTTTGACCCATAAAAGTTATCTTTAATTAATTGCTTTAAAAATCTAAATTTTCTAAGAAAACATATCGGGCGCCGATTTTGGAGCCTGATCTCTAATAATACGATACCACCTCACCCACTGTGATTGGAGATCGGGCTCGGAAATCAGAACCCGATCTGTTTTCTCAAAATAACTGTTTAAAAATCGGCATGATCATCCACTACTAGAAAACTTGCGTGTACCGACGGCAAAATTCCGATAGTCCCAAATCCTTCGGTAATTACCGACAAGGTGCCTGAATCCGTTGGTAATTTCTGATGGAAACAAAGTCCGTCAGTAATTACCAACGACTGGGTAATTACTGACGGTAAGAGTGACCCGTCGGCACTTACCGACGGCATTTTGTAGTTGTCAGTAATTACCGACGGCACCGATGGATATATTTTGCCGTCGGAGATTACTGACGGCTGTTCCTTACCGTCGGCAATCTCTGGTCGGTTTTTTGGCCTTTGGCAATTTTTAGCAATTTTTTGGGCAAAAAATGCGATAATTTGTAAGAATATATCATTTTAATAAGCAATATAATGAATATACATGTGTTTTAATTTAAGAAATTAAATGGTTCATGATTTGTTATTTAAAATTTTCCTATGAATTATATTTTATATATTTTATAATGATACATAAAATTACATATGTCAAAATTATAATATATCAGATAACATCTAAATCCAAACTTCTTCTCTAAAATATTTAAGTAAAAATGAAATAAGTTTAAAAAAATTAGTGAAATAAAATCTTCAACGATACAAAAATTTTATGTGGTTATTCAAACAAAAAAGTAAAGTAAAAACTTTAATCATCCTTACAAATACTTATATATAATGATCAATTCCTCCGTTATTTGTAAAATTAGGTCCAAAATTTAATTTTTTTTTTACTTACTAATATTTCAAAATAAAAAATATTTTGATATAAATCACTTTTTTTTTTAAAGATCACATGTATGAAAAGTTAGAGATCACACGTTTGAAAATATAAGCATCTTAACATATACTCTGTCAAATGACAATTTTTTGTGATTTACAACACTTGTAAATGATTATAAAATTTTAAGCATCTTAACATATACTCTATCAAATGATAATTTTTGTAATTTACAACACTTGTAAATGATTATAAAATTTTAATTATGTTGCAACTTTAAAATTTACCAGTTTACATGTGGCAAAAACTTAAATTGATTTTGCATAGAGAAATAATGCACAGTATAAAAAGTTTTTTATCTAATATTTATATACATATATTGTACTTATTATTTGGTTAAAAAAAAGAAATTTTACTTAATTTTTTAAATTGCAAAAATTTTATGGATATAAATTAAATATAGATTAAAAGAAAGCCGCAGCCCAGCAGTTGGGAGTTTGCCACCTGACCTCCAGGTTGTCGGTTCAAATCCTCTACCATGCAAAGAATTTGCAAAGAATTGAATAATTTGATTTGATATACAACTGGGTTGGGTACTTGGGTTAGGTTTGCGGGGTTGGCCGGGTCGGGTGGGCGGGCGTGCTGGTTTGGTTCTCAAATAGGTTTTAAAAAATAATAATTATTTTTCTTCTATTTATTGGTCCATTGGTAATCACCGACGGACAAAGTATCCGTTGGAAAATTCCGACGGCATCCAACAATAGTCAGAATTCACCGACGAGCCGTGGCCATCAGAAATCACCGATAAGCCAATCACCGACGGATATTTCCGACCACCATTTTCCGTCCGTAACTCGAATTTCCGACAAAATTTGACGTGTTTTTTTGTAGTGATTCTCTTAGATACAAAAACAAGATAATTAACTGTTAACATTACTGTCAGTTATGAGACTTTAGCCTGTTTGGTTAGGGGTTAAGGCTGAGGTCTTAGGATTTAGTGGTCTGATAAGGTTTCATTTCCCCTACATGGAGGTTTGGCTAAATTTTATTTGTACTTTGTAGTCTCATATATAGGAGTTGTTGATTTGTTAGTAACATGTTTTATTAGGACATATATTTGTAGTTTAAAAAATTACATTACCCAGAGCATTTCCAATTATAACGTCTTTATATACAAGAATCTTCACCAAATATTCGGCAGCAAAGCAGAAACATATATCCATGGTTTAGACGTGTAACGTGGATTTCGATTTTTCAATCGATGGAGACTATTTTCTTATTGGTCATAAGTACTAGTGATACCTATATATGTCAAAAATTCTTTAAACTCATAACCAATTTTCAGCCAGGACCAAGAGGGAGGAGGAACAAGAGAGAAGAGTTTGGACTTTTTTTTCCAGAAAATTAAAACAATAAGCAGTTTTTTATGAAAATGTTCAAGACGATTTTGACACCAAATAAATGAAGTAACATACCAACCACTAATATGATTTGATGAGGCTGAATTTATGTGTTGATATTATACCACATCACTTTAATTTGTGGTGCTGTTATAGTACCAGACATCTGATACATTCTTACATTTTTTTAACCTAATTTTCTTGTTGGCTAATCTATATTATATATGTGGGTTACAATGTTCCTTGCGCGTGTAACAAGCTGCGATAACAAGGTGTGTTAGATGTGTGTAGCATGCCATGTTATGTATAATAATTTATATTATTATTTATGTAACAATGTTTGTTATATTGTAGGGAGCTATATAAGCACACCAAAAGAAAAAAAAGGGAGCTATTAGCTATATAAGTAGAGAATGTTTACCCAACAAGAAATCCTCCCTCTTCGTTCAGATCATGGTATTATATCCTTTAGTTTGTTATTCTTTTAGTTAAAGAGAAGACTCGCATTCAAAATTTGTCATGCTTCTTACTGTTTTTTCTTTTCTTCATTTTTTTTCTAAAGCTACTAATAAAAATTATATACTACCTTCATTCTAAAAAGACAGTCTAGTATTCCATTTTAAGCAGTCCAAAAAAGATAGTTCAGTTGCTATATCAAGCGTGTATTTAATTTTACGTTTCTATATTTGCCCCTATTTTATTTAATTAAAAAATTTAATCTATCGTGGTACGCACAAATTTTAGGGAAAAGCATTATACCAATTTCAATTCTTATAATTTAAGGTCATTCACATTGTATATAACTATTCAAATTCCTTCTCAATAATTTATATTGGTAATTATTCTCACACCATTAATTAAATATGAAGGTTAAAATTGAAAGAATACCTAAAAAATTAATGTTCCAACAAAATTACCTACTGTTTCTTAATCTACGTTAAATTACCTGTCGTTCTATCTTTGTGGGACGGAAGTAGTACATTGTGTCAATTTAATCATAATTTGTTATACAAATCAAAAGTTCAAAGTTCTTGTTGCCAATAACTGCTTTTTAAACTCAGGGGAAGCAACAGAAGAGAAAGGTTTGGCTATATTTAAAAAAAAAAAAAAAACAATAATAATAAAACAATGAGCGTTTTTCACATAATTTTCGCTTATTTTTATTTTTTATTTTTTTGAAAGGGTAATTTTCGCTTATTGGGAAATCTATATATGAATTCTCACTTCTTTGATAATGGTGCGAAAGCAAATGAGATGCATCATATAGCGTCATCCAAGAATCATTCTTTTCAAGAATCAATTAATGAAATCAAAGCACTCAAATTGCGACGCAATGTGTGGAGTGACCGAATCCATCAAGTACTGAGCAATTTCACTAGAGAACTCGATGAGTGCTAGTTGTTATATATATTCAAATCGTCCAAAGCAATTCCCTTAGGCAGTTTCCAGTCGAAATTACAGAGAAGTTGAGTTAACAGAAGCTCTCCGCCCAGCTATATATAGCAAATGACATTCCAGGACACATTCTTTTTCCTGCTCCAAACGGCAGAAATTCATAGTGATTTCCTCTGTCTAAAATCAATTCATCGCTCTGCTTCAAATCTTTCAGGATTATCCCAATAATTGGGATTTCTGCCCATGCCCCAGATAAATATAAAGACTATTGGCATTGGCTGGTATAAAGTATCCATTTTCAGAGTCTTCTCTGCAAGTTCTTGGGTAAGAGGAATGGGTGTATGAGCTTCTTTTGTTACCAGCTTTTGGGTACCTCAACTTTTGAAGGTCAGTCTCATCGATAATTTCGCGTCCCTTAAATATTTTTCGTACTTCTGCTGTGCCTTGGTCATTACCTGCGGCTTCCTCATGAGTTCGACCATAGCCCAGTCAGCAATGGTTGATAATGTATGTACCAATGTTAAAAAAATTAACTGAAAATTCAGGACCTAATTAATTATATTGAAATCAGAGCAAAAATGCGCACTTACAGCCAGCATGGCTTTGATGTTGTCATTGTGAATTTCTAACTCAAGTTCAGCTCCTACTTCTTTTCGTAAGAAAAGATCGACTAAATCTTCATTTCGAAACTCTCCATTCCCTTCATTTTCTTTAGAGAAACTTGCCAAATTTTCTCTATGTTCATCAATATATAATAGCATCAAGAATCCTGTCAAGCTCGCTTTGAATCGCTAATAGTTGTAGCCTTTTCTAGCTGAGAATTTTGAGAATCTGGACGAAGGGAACAGGTCAGCAAGATGAAAGCCCGCCACTGATGATTCAGAGTTCATGAAAAGTTCTTTGATAATTTCTTTACCCTTATGTATACACCTTCCCAAATGCAGCTCTGGCATTGATGGAGCATGAGGAGTTACTGGTGTACCGAAATTCTGTCTAATTGAATTTACCACATTATAAATCTCATCACTTCTAGTGGAGCGAAATGATTTAAACTAGTTAGGCTTAAGAGTTCCGATGCACATATTCGGCGCATCTGTTTCCAGTACTCACCATATGGGCTAAAAGCAACATCGGTATTATCACGAAATATAACTCCGTAGCAAGAGTTTTTACTCTATTCGCAAAAGTAGGATCTTGTGTTTTCGACACTTCCTTTCGCAATGTCCCGAGAAGATATAACTATTGCGGCAGCTTCCCCAAGCTTGAGACAAAACAACATAACGGCCCCTTTTTTTTTTTTTTTGGGGGGGGGGGGGGG
>CAVNYN010219091.1:11916-29552 GCA_963692815.1 Nyctanthes arbor-tristis
CCCCCCCCCCCCCCCCCCCCCCCCCCCCCCCCCCCCCCCCCCCCCCCCCCCCCCCCCCCCCCCCCCCCCCCCCCCCCCCCCCCCCCCCCCCCCCCCCCCCCCCCCCCCGAAAGAACGATGCGGTAGTGAACTTACTAATTTTTTTCACCTACCTCATGGGGGGTAAACTTTAATCTACCCCTAGGGTAGGTGAAAATAACTAGTGAACTTACAAGGTGAAGATGTCCAATTATTGTAGCTTCTTGGGGCTTGGTGGCAGTATTTTGAGTTTTTTGGGTTGGGATTTCTTCCGCAACTTGGTAAAGGAAAAAAACACCGAGGATAGAATTAAAGAGAGCAAAACTAGTGAAGCTAAAGGGAAATTGGAGATATATCCATGCGTGAGGAAAGAGGTACTTCTCTCAACATTTGGCTGCACAAAATGATTCTAGACATGTACAAAACAGTTCCAACTGAAATTTTAATAGATATTTTCGTAGGTAATTGGCGCAAAACATCTCTACCTTTCAATTTGGTTCTGTAAATTATCCATACCTTTCATTTTTTGACAAACTCATCCTCACCTTTACATTTTCTTTGGTGAAATTGGTCTCTGCCGTCAAATTCCGTTAAATTTCTCCATTAGCCAAAAACTTATGCATCACCTTTTAAAATTAATTTGTAAGGTCATTTTTTGAAGCTTACCACAAAACATGACTTTTCCTACAAAACAAGCAAATGTCCATCCTTGTAAAGTTGTATTTGCAATATATTATATAATATTATAAACTACAATTAATGCACTCAAATCAAAATATCCCAATAAAATATTAGGTAGGATTAAAGAAGGAAAATATGTTTTAATATCTCGTTGAGTATAATTCAAATTCGACTACAAAATAGGCGTAAAATTAAGAAAATATAGTAATAATTAAACTAAAGTCGGTGTCAAACAAAAATAAAATAAAATTTAGAAGGTGAGACGTCCAAAACAATCTCATCTATTATTGTTAAATATAACTCAAAAAATATTTTCATTAATAGAAAAATGATTAATAACCTAGGAAAAAAAAGAGAAAAAAAGTTATTTGTAATAGGGTTTATTGATAAGTTGTTGGACTTAGTTTCTTATATTTTTATCTTCGTAAACAAAATGGTAAAAGGCATAATGTGTAGTGATTTACAAAAATACACTCACAAAACTTAGAAGGTCATATATAAATGTATTTAGTAAACGGATAAATTTAAAGGAACATGATGGTAGGAGCCAACTCTGCAAGAAAATGTAAAAGTAAGGATGACTTTGCCAAAAAAATGAAAGATGTGGATGATTTAATTTGTACAACCAAGTTGAAAGGTAGGGATATTTTTCGCCAATTACCATATGTTTTAGTAAAAATGTAGAGTATTTTAGTAAAAAGGAGCGAAGGCCTCATGCTTTGTGGAAACCAAATTGTAGCATTTCGATCCGATCTTACTCCCAAGGGCATATTGATGCTGTGGTCGAATTTAATAATAGGTTGTGGCACTTTATCTGGTTTTATGGACACTCTAGAGTATAATGCCACAGTATATCATGGGAGCTGCTCAGACATCTCTGGCATGTAAACTCACTACCATGGATTTGTGGTAGCGATTTCAATGAAAATTTTGAGAAGGAGGAGGTTCGATCAGGTCGGAGTGCCATATAGAGGCTTTCAGGGATGTTTTAGTAGATTGTGCAAAAGGTCTTATCTTTTCATGGACAAATAAACAACATGGGACACATTTTATTCAAGAAAGAATTTACCGGTTTGTGTGGGATGAACCTGCTTAGCTCCTTTCGATAATGCCAAAGTGATACATCTTGCTGTTCTGGGATCTGATCATAGGCTTATTCTTTTGATCCTCGATCAAAAACAAAGAGAGGAAAGCAAGAGGAAAAGGGAAAAGCATTTTAGATTTGAGCCATGGTAGACCAAAGAAGCAGGCTATATGGATCTGTACTAAACTCTTGGATGCAAGGGAAGCACAATTTTGGACAACCACACTCTACTCGTGGGCTCCTGAGAATTTTGGAGAGCTATTGCAATGAATTAAATAGGTGGAGTCAAACCACATTCGGGAACTAGCAGAAAGAATTGAAGATTCTATAAATGAAATTAGCAAGCTTGCACAACGACAACCAAGGTAGGCAGAAAAATCTCAGATATATGTGAATTGGAGAAAAGAATCCATGAAATTACATTAAGGGAGGAAAGGTATTGGTAAAAACACTCGAGAATTCAATGGCTTAACGAGGCCGATCGGAACACAAAGTTCTTTCATGCCAAAGCGACAGCACGACAAAAAAAAAAATCAGATTGTTTGCTTATTTAATTGATGACAATGGGGAAGAAAAGACATATCAGATGAGAAGATTACCTTATGCATTCAGCGTTACTTTGAAGGATTATTTACCAGCACAAAGCCGCTAGAACATTAGTTAGAGTTCACAGTTCAAGGCATTTCTACACATTTATCAGCTTCAGATGTAGCCTTGCTAGATGAACCTTTTACGAGAGGGAAGATCAGAGAAGTAGCTATGTCACTTGGATATTTCAAGGCCTCTGGACCGGATGGCCTCAACGCAATCTTCTCCCAGGTTCATTGGGATCTCATTGAGGAGGACACTGCAAATATTTGTCTTCAGAGTCTAAACAATGGAGCTCCTCTTATTCTCATTTGTGATTAATGGTCAAACTCCAGGAAGTGTCATACCCTCCAGGGGTTTGAGACAAGGGTGTCCGTTATAACCCTACCTTTTCCTCTTAGTTGGGGAGGCTCTATCAGGTCTGCTTCACAGTGCACAGAACACAGGAGAAATACTTGGCATTCAATGTAGGAGGCAGTGTCCTGGAATTAGTCATTTACTATTTGCAGATAACTGCCTTGCTTTTTTTTTTTTTTTTAGGGCAAGCGACTTTGATATCCATAATCTTCTGCATATTTTGAGTCTTTATAAGGCTGGCTCGGGTCAAAAGGTTAACTTAGAGAGATCTTCAATCATTTTCAGCCCCAATATCGTAGCAGTAGAGAGGCAAAGAAGTGCTAACACTATGAGAATTACACTGCAGAACAAGTGTGAAACTTATCTCGGATTCCCATTGGCCCTTGGCAAAAGAAAAAAAAAAAAAAAAAAAAGAAGAATTTCCCATCATACAAGAACGTATACTGAAGAAAATCAGTGGCTACAAAAGAGACATGCTATCAATTGGGGGACGGGAAGTACTTATAAAATCTGTACTTCAAGCAATCCCAGCTTATTTGATTAGTCTATTCAGAATTCCAGAAGGGGTCCTTACAACAATTCAGTCGGCTATAAGTAAATTCTGGTAGGGAGGTGATATAATCAAGAGAAAGGTTTATTAGGTCAAATGGCACGACGCTCTTCCGATCTCCTAAAAGTGATTGGGCTTGGGATTTCGAGAACTAAAAGCATATAATCAAGCTCTGTTGGCAAAAAGAGCTTGGAAGACACTCCACGAGCTTCAATCCCTCGCTAGAAGACTTTTTGAAAGGAAAATATTTTGCTAATTATAACTTCTTGGATGTCTGCGCTAAGCACGGGGATTCCTTTGTATAGAGGAGTATTTTATGGGGAAAAGAAGCTCTGCATTTGTGTATCCATTGGAGAGTGGGGAACGGTTTTCATAATAAAACATTTGAGGATCCATGGCTTCCCAAGGCGCCCTCCTTAAAGCCTATTACAGAACCAAAGCATCATCTATCTCAAGTCTCAGATCTGCTAACTGAAACAGGGGTATAGAACGAGGCCCGTATCGTGGAAGAATTTCTTGCTACTGTCACAGGGAGGGGACATCAGTCAAATAAAATCATTTAGCATTTTGATCAGAGTGTTCAATAGACTGTCTGGAGTGGGTATAAATGTCTACTCTCCAACTCAGCTAAGCCAACTTCCTGTAGTAGTACTAGTAGTAGTAGTAGAATCCTAAGGTAGTGGAATAAAATTTGGAAGCTCTACATTCAGCCAAAGGTTAAATTATTTTGGTGGAAAATCTATTATGACTGCTTACCAAATGGATACAATCTAATTAGAAGGGGAATTAAAGCAAATGGAGCCTGCCTCTACTGTGGAAAACTCGAGGATACTAGTTATATCATTTTTTAGCACAAATTTTCCAAAAAAGTGTGGAGACATGTTGGATGCTGGTGGTATATTCGACAACACTGTCGATGGTTGGACCTCTGACAAAGCCAGCTAGTAATGCAGATTTTCATAGGGATAGACAGCGCCTCCCCCTATTGGCTGCCTTAAACTGAATACCGATGCTACTATTAGTGAAGAAAATCTATGCGGTAGGAGCATTTGTGAGAGATAATTTTGGGGTTGTGTGGGGAGTTTGTGGACACCTTTTCTCTGGTACCCCTCAAGTTGAGGATGCAGAAGGGATGGGAATCCTTATGGGCTTAAAGTTCGCTAAGGAAAATGGATGGCGGCACATTCGTATTGAATCAGATTGTCTCCGGTTAATTAATAACTTAAGGGGGGAGACTGAGTTTCTTCCTAACACACCGCTTCTAAGTGAAATCCAGCAGCTTTTATCGAATCTCGACTATGGTTCTTGCACCCACATCTCCCGAGACGGGAATATGGTTGCCCACCAGGTCGCTTCATGTACTTTGTTTTCTTCATTTTCTGGTTCATGGACTCAATATATTACACAAAAGTTTGGCTTGGTGATTAGCTGAGATAAAAATGAATGAATACTAGTTGTTTACTGTCAAAAAAAGGTAGAGTATTATAGGTACCTTAAAGTACCCATTGAACCCCATCCGTGAAGAACCGTAAGAAAAATAGTGGACTTTTACTATTGTTATTTTAACTAATACTTTTTTATATTTCATTTTTTTAGTAAAATTTGAGGATTATATGAAAGGGTAGGAATGGTAATTCAAACCCGAGTCAAATATCCCAGTAGAGTTGTTAACTACATGGTTTTGGATTATGCTTACCATATTTTTTTATTGAAATTCAAAAAGATTAGTACAACTAATTCTTTTTAAATTCAACACATAGTTATTTAGTAATCAATTTATTTAATTTAATTTAAACTTATTTCAGTTTCAAGTTCGACCCGTCGACCCTTTTTATATTAACAGACCCTTTTAACACTATGATAAATTCCGGGTCAATAGCCGACCCAGTTTTCAAAAAAGTACGAACAAGAATAATTAAGCGACGTGTGCTCTTCCGATCTATAACAATAATCAAGATTACACTAAATTAAGCACCCAACTAGGGGGACATTATTTATTAATAATCCTAATAAAGAACACATCATTATTAGGAAAAAATGAAAAATAGAATACAAATAATTGATAATGTTCAAAAACTTCCGGAAGTTTTTCATACCAACAATATAATATACAAGGAAGGATCGTTTATATATGGAGTAGCAACTAAGTAAATGTCTTCTTTTCAAAATAAACAATCCCCGATTCCAATCAATTAAAGGTCATGGAAACAATTATTTTTGCATCTTTTCAAAATAATAATAATAATTGTTGAAGGGCCGAATAGCCTAATGCCACGTGGAGTCCTCAGTGTCAGACCTTGTGGTTATCAGGTCACAAAGTGTAAGCTTTCCTTGCACTCAAGCTTAGGCCTTGATTAGGGATCAAACAAGGGCTCAATCCATAACGCCATTGGACAGAGATTAAGTTGACTGGCTGTTAATCTTCAATACGATGAGTACTGAAACCGACAAAGATAATCAAGCTCGAAACAGAGCAGGCCTCAAAGGTACTCAAACGTGAAATCAAGCTCTCATTACTAAACAAACTTTCTAGAACTAGTAACAGAGCAGTCAATCTAATATTTGTGCTAGAACAGATCGGACTTGTTAGTTTCAATCAGAAAGAAGTTTCTATTGGTACTTTAGTTACATACTTAGAGGCCAGGTCTCACAATACGATGTACTAGGCAAAGCCCACTGTCTCTCCTAGACCTATAAAACGAGGGGGAGAAGCTCATTTAAAGGGGACACATTTTCTACATTTTACTCTCGAATATTTAAAAACCCAAAACGGTCACTATTTAGACTCCAACTCAATATAGATCTGAAGCCCAGTCCTAAATTTCTCTTTGGCCTGACTTTCAGGTCAAATTTTTGCTGACTTGGACTCAAACAAAATCCAATGTGAACAATAATAATTCTTGTTGCGTGATCTTGTCCGTTTGACAACCAATTCCAATCAGGTTGAATCGTTGTGAGGATTTAAATTTGGTAGAAACTGACAAATGACTTCCCATTTAAAAAAATGACAAATGACTATTACATCATTACTATAATAACAACAATAAAATAAATATTATTATAATTGAACTCGATTGTAACAGTTGGTAAACCACCTTTCAATCTTCATTACAATTTTCACCGATCAATAACAGGGTATTAGGAAATCTACCAACAGTAAGCCCCTTGTATGAGGGAGTCCACCCAGTTGTCCCAATATTCTCCCTCCGTGTATGTATATGGCGGGATGGAAAGAGTACAAAGGTGCTTATCCCCAATAGAGAGGAGATACAAAGCTTACTGTAGATGTGGTACTGTCACATCGGTTCTTGTGCTAACATGATAGTGCTATGTTATTGGGAAATTTCATTGATGACAATGCTATCCACGTCCCAAGTGGAGACTTGGTGGCATTGCAAATAAATAATAATAATAATAATAATAATAATAATAATAATAATAATAATAATAATAATAATAATAATTGAATTTACTAAAAATTGGTTTAAGGGTATTTTAATTGATATGGTTTTGAATAATACCTTAGTTATGAAACTAATTGTTAAAATACCCTTTTCAATTGTAAAACTACCCTTAAACCAATTTTTAGTAAATTCAATTATTATTATTATTATTATTAAGTATTTACATTGCCACCAAGTCTCCACTAAGGTTGCCGAAAGTTTCTCCGCTACCAATATCACTGCCATCATTTAGTGAACCAAAAAAATAATAATAATAAATGGAAAAATCACAAAAAATCATTTTGCCCATTCGGGAAAAAAAATCATGGTAACAAAGTTTTTTTTTTTACCATTACAGCCCGGCAATGTTGCCGAAAACATAATTTATTTTTTTCATTGGTAACTTCAAACTCCAAAAAAAATGTAAAAACAACCCGATAACCCAAAAAAAAAAAAAAAAATCATGTGAAAAAAAAAGTGGTAACAACCACCAGAGAATACAAAAATCATGTGAAAAAAAAATGTTAACATTGCACCAAACGCATAAAATCACCAATGTCACTGCCACCACGACTTTCAAGTTTCAACAACCAACCACCAAGCTTTGACCACTGGCAATCGCCCGCACACCACCACCACTTAGTTAAAAAAGTGAAAATCACGTTAAAAATAATGTTACCACCACCACTTAGTGGGCGTTAAAAAAAAAAAAAAAGGAAAAAAATTAAAATAATGTTACCCAAAAATTGAGGGAAAATCATGTTACCATAGTAACAAAGCAACTTATGGATAGTAATAGCAGTAACAAAATCGTGGAAAACATGTTAACAATGATTTTTCGGTGAAAATAAATAAATAATCATGGTAACAAAACAATCTATTCATAGTGATAAGGCCAAAGAAAAAACAAAAAATCCGATAACAAAAACCAAAGAATCAAAAACGTAATCATCAAAGGAAAATAATATAACAAAATCACCAAACACCAATATTCAACAAAAAATAGTAACAAAACCACTAAAAAAAATCAAAAGGAAAAAAAAAGCACCACAATCGGGCCGCATGCTGGTAATTGAGATTTCAAAAAATAAAATAAATAAATAAATTTTTAAAAAAAAGACGGAGGCAGATTATCTTCTCGAGGAAATTTCAGAGAAATAGTAAAAAAATAAAAAAATAAAAAAGGAAAACAGTGAATTTAGATTTGCTGCCGGAAGTCTCGGAACCATTCCGGCAGCAAAAAACAATAGCAGGAACGGTGATGAAAAATGTTGATGGTGGTGGCTAGGGTTTGGTAGAAATTTAAACACGCATGAATTAGCTAGGGTATAAATAAAATAAACTAATAATAGTTTTATTATTATAAAAATAATAAACATATATAAAAAGGTGGTACGTTTGCAATGGATGAGGGTATATTTATAATTAATTTCAAACAAAGGTGCAAATTTAAATGGAGCCCTTAAAATTGGGTAAAATATCTAATTTCCTCCCAATTAATTTCGGGAATCACCATTCTATTTGGGCTAGTTTCCTCTCAGGGCATATTTGGAAAAGAAATTTATTAGTAGTTAGACTAAGGGCATATTTAGAAAAGAAATTAATTGTTCAACCTTGTTTATATAAATGTGTTATAATTTGGGACAAACAAAAATAGAAACTGGGCTTATTTTTATAGGATGGAGGGAGTATACGTTTCTTAATCTATGTGAAAATTTTTGTGATTGCCTATTTTAGTTGGAGGAAAGGAGTATAAGGCAACAACATATATTGGAATGTGATCATTTCCATTGGTTTTTAGCCGTCAAAATTTTTGAAGTCTTAACTTTACAAGTTTATTAACGTCTTAACTTTGGAAGTTTATACATTTTGACAAGCATAAAATCCCAAAGAAATGGACGGCGCCACTACTTTAAATTTTCTAAGAAAACAGATCAGGCAATGATTTTGGAGCCCAATCGAAGCCCGATCTCCAATCATAGGGCGCCACCTCAAGTGACACAAGTGAGTTCGCGCTGTATTATTAGAGATCGGGCTCCGAAATCAGAGCCTGATCTGTTTTCTTAGAAGAACTTGCCACTACTTCCCTGAGAGAGATTGAAAATTATAAAACTAACTAATTGATCTCACAACTTTCGACCTTATATTTGCAAATGACGTATTGGAGCGCCCTACATTGCATTTTCTACTCTACAATCAGACGAATTTTTATTTTGGCAGAAGTTGGAATTTTAATAAACAATATTAACGATTTTCATGTTGATTTTTGTTTACAAATATTGGTTGCACGAAAATTTTATTTTGTCACTATAAGCACAACTTATTTTGTTTTAATACTATCACTTATTTTATAACAAATGGCGTCGTGTCAAATTAGTATTGGAACAAATTAAACTGCTCTTATAGAGATAAAAATAAAAGTTTTGTATTATGTGCGATCTCTCTTATCAATAAAACATACGTGAAGATCTTAAATAGGAATAGGGGTGGAAACGCGCTCGCCGACTTATGCGGCATGTGGCTTAGCCCGCAAAAGCCCAATCGAGCTAACTCACAGCTGGTTTTGAACCAACCAAAGCTTGGGCCAAGCTTCAAAATGGGGCAAAGCCTGAGATAGTGAGTCCATCGGGTCGACCCAAATTGATAGGCCTATGCAACCCGTGAAGGGAAAAGTAGCCTAATACTTCTATTTTTTTCCTTAAGAAAATAAAGCTATAATGAGCTCAACTCGGAAAGAACCTGAGTTAAAGCTAAAGTCAAGCATCATTTTTGGAGGTGAGTTAAGCTCGAGCCGAAAAAGTACCAGTTAAAGATGAGCTGAAATTTTAGTCCGAGCTAAATTTTAGGCTCGATTTGATATGTTATGTCACTCCAACATATACTTTCTCGACGGAAACTCTTCGATATCTATAAATATAAGTTATATATTCAAGATCGGAACAACTCATTAAAAACGTTAAAGCAAATCAATCTTCTCTATATCACGCATTCTATATTCCAGTTTCATATAGTGTTCTCATACTTGTCTTCTTCCATTTACTTGGTGGTAAGAACTCCTTCAAGCATCCTCAATCCCGGAACGGAGCAAATTTAGTTCAAGGACAACGGAACTTATACGTGTTCAAGTCTCATGTCCCCTGTTATGTTTATACTAGTATAACACCTGTGCGATACACGAGAAGGGTAACGTTCAAAAATATAATTTGTTGACGTTGAATTCTGACTTTGACTCAACAAACGATATTTGTTTACACAGAAAATTTGTATTCGAATTTATTTGAGCAGTAAATACGAAAACCAGAAGAATGTTTGCATTAGATGAAAGAAAATAAATATGCCAAAGGCAAAAAGAATGAAATATGAGAGTAGAACCCTTTCTCAGCCTCTTTTGCTTCTATTTATAGCATGTATTTGCATGGGTGCAATGGTTATATACAATTGATGTTAGGGCCTACAGAAGTGGCACGTGGGTCAAATCGACAGAGATTAAGCCTACACTTTTTGACTAATGACTACCTAGACTCTGCTTGGGGCAGGTAGCCACCACTTCTGCATTTAATGTTCAAGTCCCATCAATTGTAAGTGATAATGCTTTGCACATGGGTTCGTCAGTAGCTGCCTAGCTGGCATTTTTGTGGGAAATGACCTTGCAGCCTTGCGGACGTAGTAGCCTAGAGACTTGGACGATAAAGGTGTGAAGTCGACAAGTGAAGATTAGCTCTCTAGGTCACTGAGTCACACTAGGTTTCCAGATCCGGAGCTCCTTAGTCATCTGGGTCCTTAGGTCTTTTGGTAGCTGGACCCATTAGGATGCGTGAGACCCGTTGTGAGATCCAGTTGACCTAATGATCTGCCGACCACAAAATGCCCCATTAAGGTCGCTGTTCCATGGCTTCAGAGCTAGCGGCTTTGAAGGTCTGCTTGTTGCTCTTTTCAGGCTTTTGCCGCCTAAAGTTGAACTCTTTGAATTTAGAAACTTTTGGCCTGGCCCGGCCTACCACGTGTTCGCCGCTCAATGGAATAGCGTGTTCTGGGGAACTGTAGGCAGTAATCATTAAATTGATTGATGCATCTTCATTTACCTAGGCAACACGCGGCCGTCATTCTCTATTCCCCTCAACCTTGTTTATACCCCTTCTCCCTCACTCTTTCCCCTCTTCACTTTCGTTCTTTTCTGTAATCGATTCTCCAGAAGCCTCCCTGTGGAATTCTCTATAAAATTTCCTTTAACTAATCCAAGAAATCGATATCACCCAGTGTTTTCCAAGGTTCCGTGACAGCCTTTCCCAAAGGTAACCGTCTTACATGCTTTCTAGGAGAATTTTTTGGAGGTTTTCATTTGTTTAAATGTCTATGATTGAGATGAAGAACAGAAATGGTTCTCAACCTGGGAATGGGGAAGAAGAAGATGTGAGGGTGAATGTTGAATGGTCTTTAGACGAGGAGTGGGCAGAGCCGGAGGTTCAATTTGACTGGACAGAAGGGGAGAGTGACGAGGAAAAGGAAGAGGAAGATAAGGATAATGATACGGAGGTTAGCTCTAGTGGACAGCCTCAGGCGGCGATGATTCGCGAAAAGGATCTGCCATGAATGTGTAAACACATCCCCTTATAGGTGAAGAAGAAAGACCTACACGCGCTATGGTAAAAATACCGTGTGCCCCCCAGAGGGTGTGTGGCAGCAAACACAAAGATGTTTAAAACTAGGTTCAGGGTACTGCTTCCACGGCTTGTAACCAAGCTGCTACAATTCTCGGTGGTTGCCCCCTCTCAAATCCTACCGACTACGTGGAGGACCATAATTGGGGTCTTCACCTTCTAGCAGCACAAGGGCCAAGCATATCGCAACCTTGAGGACTTTGATTCTTACTATTTGTTGAGTCCTCATCTAGGAGAAAATGGTGGTATTATGTAGCTTCTCACCCAAAAATAGAAGCCTGACATCTTTGGGAAAACTTGGTAAAGAGGATCTCGGAGTCGGTTCCTAATTGGAAGAAGAATTGGTTCTGGTAGGCGGCGAATGGAGAAACCAAACAACTCGTGACCATAAGGACACGAGTGTGGCAACAAGCTACATGACCTCTAGTAAACAGCTCGTGAATAAATATGTTAGAGCTTAGCGAGCTAATACTTAATTTGTTTCTTTTTGTGCCGGGTGCTGATCAATCTCAGTTGCTGTCCTTAATTTTTAAGGAGTAGGTTGAAGAGGTCGTTGGATTGGTAGCTAAAGATCATCACGTTGCGGACCTTACTGACAAGGATTTCTTGACTGAGACCAGACAGTTAGTGCCGAGGTCTGAGCGTATTTCCAACAATCCCAATAACTGTAAGTTGTTATTTCACCCTAGGTTTCTAAAGTGACCTTAACTTATAGTTCCTCCAAGACTTGACACTTATATTTTTTCAGGGAAAAAACATCTGTCCAAGGGTCAAAAGTGAGCTGTCCACAAGGTAGAGGAAAAAAACAAATTGCTTTGGAGAAAAGGAAGAAAGCTGAAGAGAGAAGGATTGCTGAACAAATGGCCAAGGCCCTGAAGGAGAATGAGTAGAAGAAACGGCTCCGGTAGAAAGCTGCGGGAAAAAATGTCATGCCCACTGGGGACCTTGTGATCGTCGACCTCTAGTAAAGCGACAATAGGTCCCCTCTTGACCCTACTCCCCTAGCTTCTCATCTAGCTGATTGGGTACAAGGAAGTGATCACCAAATGCAAGGACTTGGGGGAGTATAAGGAGGCCACTGTTGGGCTTTATTATGAGACAGCGAAAGAGATCATTGGCGAGGTGGAAAAGATCTGACCTGAGTACGACCTGGCCTTTCTCAAGGAACAGATCGCCAAACTCAAGTAGGGTTGCAGCTATGAAAGCTTAGATGACGACGAGGACATTGAGGTCACAGCCCCTACCGGTAAGGGGATTGAGGTCCCTGCTCCTACTTTGGAAGACCAGGCTTAGAGTCCCTGTTCCCCCCTCTTTGTATTTTGTATTTCGGCTTCTTTTATTTTGTGAATGAAATGAAATTTTTTCCAAATGTCAGCTCATTATTTGTTATATGTTTAAATAACTTTGCCGTTGGTCGTAATTATTTAGCTAGAAGCTCGTTTTTGCATGTGCTTACTTAAACAAAATCTTAAGCGAATTTAATCCAAATGTTAGGACGCTAACAAGAAGTTCTTTCTTGTTTAGGTCACGTACGCAATGACAGAACTGAATAAGAACTTGTCTAAGTGTAAGGCCATTAACTAGAAGCTCGTTCTAGTCTTGTTCACACAATAGTCGAACAAATCCCTTTGTGTGAGTACTAGGTCGCCAGCTAGGAGCTTGTTCTAGCTTTAGTTGCATAGCCTTTACCCAAGTATGATGTCATTGACTAATAGCTTGTTTTAGTCATGGTTTCGGGTTAATAAAATAAATCTTTTTTAGACAAGTGTTAGATCACTTGGTTAGAAGCTCGTTCTAATCTTGATCGCGTAACCTTTACTCAGTTGTTATACATTTGCCTTATATATGAGAACATAACAAGGCAGACATTTGACAAAGTAAATAGACACTTGTTACTTGAAATACCGCTAACTGTTAGGTCACGAAATTATCGTTCTGGAAATTTTGAGCTCGTGTGGGCATGTTAATTTACCAGCTATGACCTAACAGTTATGATACAAATGCTTACGGATAATATAAAGACTTAGAGTTGATACTTGGCTATTGATAGTATTTTTTCAAATGCCCTGCATTCCATATGTGCATTAACTCGGCCCCTTGCATATCTTCTAGCTTGTAGGCCCCATTTAATATGATTCGTCTGATTTTGTATAGGCCATCCCAGGTTGGTCTCAAGATTTCTGAGGCTAGTTCCTTAGTTAAGAGGAAGACCTTGTGAAGGACTAGGTCTCCTACTTCAAACATATGCTTATACACCGTGTTTCTGATTTTGGCTAGTTTTCTTTTTTCAGCAAGAAGGCTGAGCTCGCTAGTAAGGAACTTGTTATTGCCTTCTTCGTTGAAGTATATTAATCTTGAAGTAGGAACTTCCAGCTCAACTGGAATCATAGCTTCAGCTTCTTATGTGAGGGGGAAGGGAGTTTCGCCTGTTGCAGTTCGATAGGTCGTTCAATAGAACAATAGAACTACAGGAAGCTTCTTAGCCCAGCTCCCTTTCAAAGCTTCCAACTGCCATTTCAAGGTTTGCTTGATCATTTTGTTGACAGCTTCAACCTGTCAATTAGTTTATGAATGATGAGGGGTAGAGTAAAAGTTTCTTATGCCTAAGTTTCAGCAAAATGTTTTGAACTTGGAGATATCACATTGTTTGCCATTGTCTGTGACTATGGCCTTTGGAACTCCAAATCTGCGTACGAAGCTCTTTTTTTTTTTTTTTTTTGCACTGTAATGGTGGTTAGAGCTTCAGCTTCCACACATTTTGTGAAGTAGTCTACAGCTACAATAGCGAACTGAGTTCCAACTTTTCCTTTTAGGAGCTGGCCAATGAGATCCACACCCCATTTGGTGAAGGGCCATAATCCTATCACAGAGGTCAGCTCTTCTAGTGGGTTTTTGATAAGACGAGCGAACCTTTGGCACTTGTCGTAAACATTGGCAAAGTCGATAGCATCTTTCCTAACTCTTAGCCAGAAGTACCCTTACCTCAAGATTTTGTGTGCAAGGGATTGCCCACCTGAATAGTTATCACAGAGTCCAGAGTATATTTCTTCCAACTCAGCTCGTGCTTCAGTTAGAGTGAGGCATTTCAGCAGCGGTCCGGCAAAACTTCTTTTTAACAACATCCCATCAATTAGCAAGAATCGAGCGGCCTAATGTGATGTGATCCTGATCCGCCCAAATTTTGAAATAGAGCTAAAGCAAGTTAAATTTAATGAATATTTTGAATAGATGGCCAAAGGAGATATTTTGGAAGCTTTGGAGAACTTTTTTGTACTACAATTGAAATTTTGGAGCACGACCAAACTTTTGGGGACTAAATTATAGATGTTAAATTTGAGAGTTCACAATTTGAGATCATTAAAGATGAGTCAAAGTCGATCCTTTTAGTTGAGAGAAGATTCAAGGCAATAAGAATCGAGCTTGACGGTCAAAACAGGCATAAAAATTAAGTTTTTAGTTGATCTGGAGCAGATCGGAGGTTTAGGGACTTATTGTGCAACTTTGGAAAAGAAGCCATGCGGACGCACAGAATGCCCACACGACTGCACAGCATGCCAAAATTCTTGGCAAAATGGCCAGTGCAGTCCCCCTCAACAATGGTGCACCCGCACAGTCTTGGCTGCTACAGTTACCCAAGTTTTTTTTTTTTTTTCCATTTTTGTCTTTTATTTTTTGTTTTTCTTGTAATTTCTTTTGTTTCAAACACTTTCCACCATATATAAGACACTTTTATTATCAATTAGAGTTGAAGCTTGTATGTTATATCTCTTTGTGGAGGCTACTAAAATGCATTTCCATTCCATTGTTCTTTAATGAATGTATTGAATTTTAAGGGTTGATTTCTCTTTAGATTTTGATCCAATATCTTGAGTGCTATCTATCCATTACTCTTGGGGGATTAGGGTACTTATTCCTTGTTTTACTTGGGTTGGTTTGATTGAGTTCAAGATCAATTTCTACCAATCTTTAGCTTTTTTGGATTGATTCCATCATTGTGGGTTTTCTTGGTCTATATACCAAGCGGGCTCATATCATTTAGTATCAGAGCAACAGTCTAAACATTGGTAACTATCATTTATCTTATTGTTCTTCATTTAAAAAAAAGTCTTCGAAACAAGAAAGATACTTGTTCATTCATCTAATCCCTATTGTGTTGTTGAATCTTATTGTAATATTCATCTAGAATTGCCATCCTATCCATATTGTGTTGTTGAATCCTTGTTGTTAACGTGTATCTAGAGTTCCAACTACAAATTTATTGTCACTCATTAGCCTATCGAAGGATTGAGCAAAAAGTGTTTGTGGAAACGCCTTTGAGGAGTCCTCATCTATTGTGACTTACTTGATCAACACCAAGTACTTTCATTTTTATTGTTAGATTACTTGCGTTAAGTTATCCATTGTCTAGTTTCTTGGAAAGATTGTTTACTCTTCATCAAGGATTATTCCATTTCTTGAAGCCTTGCCTTTGTTTCATTGTCTTGTTCTTTTATTTGCCTTCATTGTTATTCGTAAGTAAGAAATTCCACTTACTATCAAGTTTCTTTATCACTCCTCATTGATTGTCTATTGTGGACACTTGTGGATTAATTGGGGAATTCAGTGAGATGAGTTGTTGGAGGTAGTGAGTGTTGTGCTTAGTTGTGTCAATCCTTTTTCTCCCTGTGTTTCATGCCCTTGATCACTTGGTTATATGTGCATAAAGGAAAATTATTTTCACCTAAGTGGCGTTGAGCAAAACACGAGTGATAAATACATGAGGACACTTTCGAACATATACATCATGTCTCATTCCAATGAAACAAGTCACGGTACCAATGCTCCAAACCAAGATTGAAGGAAGGTGATACAAACTTTTTCCTTAGATATCACAAGGCAATTTGAGGTGATTAGTGGGACGTTGGATAGGCTAGAAGAGAAAAAAGATGAAAAATTGGCTAGAGATTACCAAAGGACAATTTGTTGGAGTTGGAAAGAATATCTAGCAAAGGTTAGATGTGATCGTAAAAGAAGGGAACGAAGGAAGAAGAGAAAGCAAAAAGAGTTTGAAAAATTAAAGGAGAAAGAAGAGTGGGTGAGAAGAGAAAAAGAAAGAACTGAGAGGGAAAGAAGAGAGCAAGAAGAAGAAGAAAAAGAGAGAATTGAAAAGAAGAAAAGAAAGCAAGAGGCAACTTAGAAAATTGAGAATATTGAGCGAAGTATTGGAGTAGAAAAGATTATAGAAGTCTTGTATCTTGTAACTCTTGTGGAGGCTTTGAAATTCCCTTCCAAATCAATGAAATTCATTGATTGTATTGAACTTTAAGGGTTGAATTGTCTTGGGATTTTGATCCTATATCTTAAGTTTTTTCATCCATTACTCTTGGGGGACTATCTCTCTTATTCCTAGTTTTACTTGGGTTGGTTTTGATTGATTGCAAGATAAAAACAATACCAATCTTAACTTTTGTGGGAGATCGCCAACTTTGTGGGAATTCTTGGTTTATATACCATGGGGGTTCACATCATGATGTCTGAGTTTTTTAACCTCCACACCTAGGAGGCTACTCTCTCCTTCAAGAACTGGAAGATGGGATCTATCCAGTTGCTTGTCTAGTCAATTTCCATTGTTGCTATTCCCGTTTTGTCAATTGATGAGGTTGCAAGCTCTCCAATTGTTATGCTGCTAAGCTCTCCTGCCCCATTGCTGGTCGCAAGCTTGGCCAAAACATCAGCGTGGCTGTTTTCACCTTGTCAGATATGCACAATTTTGAACAATCCAATCCTTTAAGTTCTTCTATCAGTTTGTCTTCGCATAGGGAGAGTTTTTTGCTCGTACTTCATAAGCTCAATTTGTTTAGTTTACAATGAGCTGAGAGTAATTGTTGATGATCAGCCTTTTGATTCCCATAGATTTTTCCATATTGAACCCTCGCTAAAATTGCTTCATAGTCAGCTTCGTTGTTAGTTGCATTGGACCTAAATCTGATTGGTTGACAATGATAGTGTCCGGAAGAGCTGACAAGGACAATTCCAGCTCCGAAAGCATTACTAATTGAAGGCCTATCAGTACATAACTCCCAAGTCCAAGGCTCTAGTTTGTTGAGGCTGGACTTAGAGGGCGTGAGCTCGACTATGAAGTCGGCCAGGGCTTGGCCTTTGATGGCTGTCCTTGGCTTGTAATTAATGTCATACTAGCTGAGCTCCACCGACCACTTGACTAAGCGACATGACAAATCAGGCTTTTGGAGCACTTGCTTTAAAAGGTGTTGGGCAAG
>CAVNYN010219092.1:0-93245 GCA_963692815.1 Nyctanthes arbor-tristis
CCTCCTACATTGCATTGCAATTTTGCAATGTCTATCGCATCTCAAATTGACCTCTATATATATTAGTTTTGATCACCTATTCCATGTATGTAGATTAAGATCTACCTCCTCTTACATGATATGCCACATGACATGTCATGTAGGAGTGGGTAGACTTTAATCTACCCACCACTCGGACATGACTGCACATGTCTGAGTGGTGGGTAGATTAAAGTCTACCCACTCCTACATGACATGTCATGTGGCATATCATGTAAGAGGAGGTAGATCTTAATCTACATACATGGAATAGGTGATCAAAACTAATATATATAGAGGTCAATTTGAGATGCGATAGACATTGCAAAATTGCAATGCAATGTAGGAGGGGGACTACGTTTGCTTTGTCTCCAATAATCCAATCCATGAAGTAGATAAGCTTTTGCCCCACATTACACCTTCTTCTGTTCTCCATGTGATTCCTACTTTTCCACCCACAAAAAGAATAATTAATATTTATGTCTTGTTGTCAACCAAAATCTTAATAAGTATCTATTCCATTGTCCATGTTCAAATTAAAAACTGGTACCTAAATTCATGAGGCTTAATTTATTGTTAATATTGGAACTCTTGAATGTTAGTTCTTGGCCAAGAATACTAAGTTTTTCAAATTAAAAACTGATGCGTAAATTCATGAGGCCTAATTTATTGTTAATATTAGAACTCTTGAATGTTAGTTCTTGGCCAAGAATACTAAGTTTTCGGTACTATAATTTTTTTGGTCATTGTCATCACTTGCTTTTTTTCCCAAAATTATTTACCAACTCTTATGGTACCTTTAAAATTTAATTAATTTGGTTTTATGTTGATTTCTTTTGTTCTTTCACCAAGCTATGGACCAACAAGAAGTTTTACCCCTTCTGATGTTGTTCAAGTGAACACCATTAACTTTGGTACTTTCAATTTACACAGACACTTGAGACAAGTCTAATCACATAAAAGTCATTCAATTAATGATGTTGTAGTCAATGTTTAAAAAATAAAAAAAAAATAAAATTAGACCAATAATTCGAAACAAAAGTTGCACTGCCCTAAATAAAATAGTTGAAATTTAACCTCTCCCATGCAAATAAATAGTTTTTCATCTTATATATCCTGAAAAATAGTTGTAACTTCTTTTTTCCCCTCCACATTTTTGGTTTTTCATCCCCCCCAATTGAATCATGTTTTTTTCAAATTCATGCCAATTTTCAGATTTTGATCTTGGCAATCATCCGATGTGGTTTTTCGACCAATTCTTGAACTTTCCAATTGGATTGGCCATGTTATTTTCCTGCTGACGGAAGTACGCTACAAATTTTATTATTAATAAAAAAAAATATTTTGACACAATTGATAAAAAAACTTAAAATCACAAAGAATGTATAAACTTTTTATAATATAGTTTTGCACAGTGATAGATTTGATTAAAGAAGAAAATATGATGCATCGATCTCATAAGAAAATTTTGGTAATAATCTTAAAAAAATTTGATACAAAGGGATATATATATATATATATATAGGGGAAGGAGGAAATTAGGGAAGGATGGCTGTGGTTTGAACTTGGAACATCCAGTATGGGACTCGATAACCACTGCGGCAAACCACAATAATTTAAAAGATTTTAAAAATGAAATTGATAGAAGATTTTATATAAATATCTAAAAAATAATCTTGAGAAAAAAATCTGTAAAATATAATCTCTGCAATATTCTAACATAGTCAATCTCCACCTCATCAACATATAAAAAGTATGTCATGTATGTCAAGAGTTATATTCAAAGACATTGTAGCTCTCGCTAGATTAAGATTTTGACTTCACCCTTGCACCAAGCTCTACATGGAGAAGTTGTTTGCAATTACATGCTATTGGAGATGCTCTTATATGGGAAGACAAGATGCATGATCTATGATAACAACTAGAAGATTTTATATCAATATATCTAAAAAATAGTCTTGAGAAAAAAAAATCAGCAATAAAACATAATCTTTGTGTTGTTCTAACATAGTCAATCTCTCCCTCATGAACATATATAAAAATATGTTATGTCCAGAGTTATATTCAAAGACATTGTAGCTCTTAGTAAATATGATGATGATACAAATAAACATCGGCAAGATTTGTAAAGTGTGACCCAGCAAATTTAAATATAAATATAACGCAGTAAAATTCTATCACTCCAGTTTTTGTTGTTCTCAAAATCCGCTAAGGCAAATTTTGGCTTCGGCCTTGCACCAAGCTGTCTATGAAGGAGTTTTGCTAATTTCAAGGCCTCTTTGAAAAAGAAAGTTATGAAAACTCAAATTTCCGTGTTCTTTATATTAACAAAACACTCTTGGTTAAAATAGATACTATAGTCTCATCAATCCGTTGAATGTTGATATGTTGAATGTTGATCTAATATGCAGTGTTCAAAAAATCGAACTAGCTAACAATTTAAGGTAAGTAAAGGGTCAGTGGTTAAATGATGGAATAAGGGCTGAACAAGTTCCAATTAACCCTTCACAAGTCACCACCCCAAGGAAGATTACTATTGAATGAAAGTTCAAGTGCTCAAAGGAAGCAATCAATAATTGGGAATCGCGCACAAAAAAAGCAAAACCCTAACCTTGGAAAGTTCTAGACCAAAGCTGATAATTCAAGTGGTAAAAAAACACTCTTTATTAAGAGTGTCTACAGTGAAGGTTTAAATCAAGTTTTAGTGATAAGTTAATAACTATAAAATATAGTTATATGAAATTGTTAACAAAGTTGCTAAATGAATCTTTTTAGCAACAAGTTAAAATTGTTATTAGATTTAAAATAATTTTAACAACTCATGTGGCATCCTTTAAAAAAAAAAAAAAAACTCATGTGGCATTATTTTTACTTTTTTTTTTTAAATTTAATTCTTGTTGAGTGCACTTTTGGAATGATCAAAACTAACAACTCTAAGTTATTCTTGTATTTGACCAATCAAAAGTCACCGTTCAGATTTTGAGTAATAAATTGAATGACCACTTAACTTATTATACGTGTTAATTTAACACTTTCAATGCATTATTAATCAACAGTTAGATATAATAATATTCTAAAATCTACTTTATTACTTATGTAGCTAGATAAATTTAACAACTCTATGGATGCTTTAAGTAGAGATGACAATTCCACCCACCGACCCACGAATCTATAGGGCCGCCCCTAATAGGATCGTCCCACTACACTTAATCGGGTAATATGAGCAGGTTTGGCGGGCGGCTTCGTAACAGGGTAGACCCGACCACGAACCAGTCAACTTTCATTTTTTTTTTTTTGTAAATGGAAATGTTGAAATTTATAATGGCAATTGAGGTATTTCAGATTCAATCTCATGCACCTAATAAAAAAGAAACTTCAATATTCCAACTAATCAATTTAATATTTATTGATTTTTTAAGCTTCCATCCCCCGTTCGCAAATTTTATTTTGATGAGTTTTAACGAGAAACCAGAGAGACAATGAGTGTGGTTAAATGGTGGAAATTTATGCAATATTTGCGGGTCTTATGAAATGAAATATTTGGATTCGTTTGATTTGACAAAATTTTATTTAAAAATAAAAATGGTTTGCAAACATGCTATGGTGAAACTATAAATTTTTAGATAGACGTCTTCTTTCATTTTTTTCAGTCATCAATTTATAATATGTTCAGTGTAACATTGATTAAAAAATAAGTACAAAATATCATAGGTCCATTTTGTGGGTCATTGTGGTGCCCCGCCGAGACTCATCACCGTGACCCGACCCGTGCTAACCCGCTCTACCAATTCGTGGGTATGAGGCGGATTTGGGCAACTTCAAGACTTGTGGATGCGTGTCCAGGGTATGGCCAACCCATTCCAAACCTGCCTCATTACCATTCATAGCTCTGAGACAAAATCTTGAGTTTGATTCTATACAAACGCCTTTACTTGAAGTTTCCCAAACTGTATTTTTGTTTCCAATTAAATAATTAAAAATATATGTTTTTTAATGCCTAAAATAAAACATTTTTCTATTTTTTTTTTTTTGAATTTTGAAACTGTTTTCTCAGCTTTTCCTATGGAGCCATAGTAGGCTTCATACAAGAAGTCCGACTACCATTGCAAAAGAAACCATTATAGAATCACACGTGGTTTTATATGTCTTTTTTCATTAGTTATATAACTCCATCGAAAAACTTGTTCTCCACAGAAAACTTTACGATGTTTGAATTGATTTCTATTTTTCAATTGAATTGAATATTACATGTTTCGATCCCATATTCGCAATCATTAAGAAGGATATATTTATTTTTTAATAACTAAAATGGTAAAACGAAATATAAATAACAAAAGAATGGAAAATTTTTATTACACTGCTGCTTCCTTACCAAAAGAGATGTTTTTCGATCTTATTATTTATATTTTTTAAAATTAATTTTAAATGTAATTTAAAGATTTTTATCCAAGATTTGGCAGTTATTATGATTAGTAACAGAAACCAGAAAAAATAGATGAGTCAAAACTCAAAACAATAACTTAGAAATTTTAGCGGGAGAAGTTAAAGATAATAATAATGGATAACTATCCACCCGATTCTTCGGATCCAATATTCTCACACCGTATCAATCCGGATCCTCTTCAAATCTTATTCCCTCCCTTTTTTGGCCTCCTCCTATTTGACGGAAAAAAAATAAAAAAATAAAAATGTAAAACTAAAAAAGGAAACTGCTCCCCATTCATTTTGCCGCCTGAAGCGGTCCTCTAATGATAAATGGGTCACCCCAATTACCCACATTGCCCATATATATAATTTATTTCTTCTTATTATTTTATTATTATCTCCTCAATTATTTCGATAATTTATTTATTTATTATTATATTAAATTTGGTCCCCCAGTCCCGGTCCACTTGTTTCACTATTTAGCATAGATTTTTGTTCGGGAAGGAAGAATATTAAATTAAATGACAATACGGTGCAAGTAAGGGCTTGTTTGGTTTTATTTATTTTTATAATTTATAAAAGGAATTTATAATTAGTAGAAATGAGTAGTAGAGATTTAATTGAAGTTTGAAATGTGTGGTAATTATTAAGTAGTTATCAAATAAATAGTTAAATCACGATAGATGAATTTATAAATAGAAAAAATAAAGAGTACCAAACAAGTCTTAAATTATGTGTAAGCTGGGTGGGACCGGTTTTAATAATAAAGATATGATGATGATAGGTATTAATGTAATGTGGTACGCGAGGAAAAATACAGTCAACGACGCCCTGGGGTATAGCCACCCAATGGTAATTAATAAAAACAAATCTTTGTACTAAATAAAAAAGAAAAGATAAACTCGAGCGGCTCGATTGAAAATTTTTGGAAATGATCGGACGGTCGATATTGCGGGTGGACCACGTTGGTATAAACATCCAAAACTGACATTTCAGTCCAGATGTGCTTGGACCGACATGTGTGGTACAACTAGATCCAATTTTCCCACCTTGGAATTTCCGAAATCGAATTATTTATCTCAATATTTCATGGGTTTTTGTTAATCTGTTGGGGATAGTTCTGTAATACCAGGTTCAAGCTGTAATCAACAATGTCGTAAATCTAGGAAAATTTTTTGTTTATTCTTCAAATTAATTGATGCAAGCTGGGAATTCAAGCAGGTTCCTTTTTTCTCTTCATTATTTATAAATAATTTTTAAGTGATAAGTACCATACAAAAATTTATTTATTCAACAAATACTGAAGTGAAGACGCACAGTGCCCTTTAAAGCAGCATTTTGTTGTCATTTTGCGTTGGGGGATTGGGATTTTTTTTGTTTGTTTATAAGGGAGAAACAGTGGGTGTGAAGAAAAAAGCTAGAGAGAATAATCATGGATGAATAGGAGTGAAAATCCAGTTTTCTTCTTTTCGTCCTTCTTCAATCATTGTAGAATTACAGAAGTGCAGCCTGTTCTAGCACCGTACGTCAAGATCTTGTGGTATGTTGAACTCTTGTTGTTTAATTAATTTCATGTGTGGGCTGCGTTTAAACCTGTGTTTTGCCTGTAAACCGTAGATTTTCAGTTTTTTCATATGCAGGATTTTTCTTTTAACATGGGTTTTCTCGAACTATGAAATCATGGTCCTCAACAAGGTTTTCCCAGTCACGGACCTTTTTAGTTTGGTGTCTGTGGCTTTAATACTTCCTTTTTATTCCATCGATTTTCTTTGTTCAAACGCTTCATTTAGTTTTTTTTTTTAAATTATTTAATCTGCTTGTAATTTAACTTGGTAATACTTTTGGTAGATTACTGTACCTACTATCTTGATACATGTGATTTGTTGTTGAAGAATTAATGTTATATTTTTTCTGGTTTTGGATTTGGATAAACTTCTCCACCACCATCACCCATCTCCTATTTTTTCTTTTCATGGTTGGGCTCTCTATCTTTTTGCTTTTTTCCCCTTCAATGGTTAGTTTGAATTTAAAGAAATTCAGAAGGTTTGAGTGTTTCTTTGTGTTAGATCTACCATTCTTTTATGCCCAAAAAAATTAGTGTGACATATGTGAAAAACCCAGTGTCTAAATTTTCCATAGTTCACTGATTCAGTTGTTTGTCTATGTACTATATAGTTACTAGATGTGAAATGGATTCTTTCGAGGCTGCAAAGGTTGTGCATGATAGAATCTTAAAACTGGAACCAGAACATGTTGCAAGGAAAATTATTGGGTATATTTACCTGCAAGATCTTCCTGACCAGGAAATGATCAGGTTAGCTTTAGGACCTGACAGCTTAATCCACAATTTGATACAAAAGGCAAAATCTGCTTTTCTGTATGCTTCGTCGCCCGTTCTTTCGCCGCCAATTTCCCCTTCCATGCCAAGTCCCATCTCGGATCCTTCCCTTCAGTTTGGCCCGTTTTCATCTCGTGGTGCAATTCAGAAAGTTGCTTCTTACTGGGATCCTCAATTAGGTGCTGAGCAGCAGCAGCAGCAGCCGCCGCCACAGCCGATGCCTAACCCTGCTTTCAAGCTTCTACCCTACTCTGATTCAATTCCTGAAGAGTATGGTTTCCAAAACCAATATATTGAATTGGAGGATCAGCCAGAACCTGTCATTTCTGGATCATCAGGTTTTCTAAGTGATTTCTATTGCCCAGAAATGCCATTTACTGATATGAGTACAAGGGGCAGCAGGAATTCTTCGAGTCTGATGGAATACCCTGTGAAGGCTTGTCACTATTTCAACAAAGGTTTCTGTAAGCATGGCAGTAACTGTAGGTATCTTCATGGAGAATCTTTCCCTGAGAGCTATCCACATATGTTTGGTCCGAATTCGTTTGAAGGTGCTAATGAAGATCAAGTTTTCTTGCCCGGGTCGCTTGAAAAGTTGGAACTTGAAATCACTGAGTTATTGAAATCCCGAAGAGGCATTCCGGTTTCAATTGCATCTTTGCCTATGATGTACTATGAGAGGTATGGAAGAACTCTGCAGGCTGAAGGGTATCTGACTGAAAGCCAGAGACATGGTAAAGCCGGCTATAGTTTGACAAAACTTCTTGCTCGGCTGAGAAATAGTATCCGGCTTATTGACAGGTTTTGGTTTTGCCCATTTCTTGAATATCTTTCCCACTAATTTTTGTGTATTCTTCATTAGATGACAGTTTTTTTCTGAAGCAGGCCTCATGGGCAGCACGCAGTGATATTGGCCGAAGATGCCCCAAAGTATATGGACATCCGGGGTGAAAGAAATGACCCTGGACCTATTGTTAGCGGTTCACGTCAAATTTATCTAACTTTCCCAGCTGAGAGCACTTTTACTGAGGAGGACGTTTCAAATTACTTCAAGTAAGGCATCACAGTTCTTCCTAGATGCTTCTTGTGCTTGCCCTCAATTTTCTGCATATTGAAGTTGTGTTCGTATTCCTGTGCTCTTCCTAGTACCTTTGGTCCAGTACAAGATGTCAGGATCCCCTGCCAGCAGAAACGGATGTTTGGCTTTGTAACTTTTGTGAGTGCAGACACTGTGAAGTTAATTTTGTCTAAGGGAAATCCACATTATGTCTGCGGGGCTCGAGTTCTTGTGAAACCTTACAGAGAGAAGTCAAAGCTTGTTGAAAGGTATGATTTCTCCGGTTCAGTATCTTCAACAAAACAAAACAACAGCTGGTTGTACATGCGTTTGCAGATTTACTGATTTTGTCAATTGTGTGCAAGATCGGAAGAGCGTCGTGTAGGAAGTACCTAGATAAGCTCGAGCCTCCTATGTATTATCACTCCCAACCTATTGGTATCGACGCTGAGCTTCAAGCGAGTAAGTTAGCTGCAGAGCCCAATTCACCATTACCAGCTTTAACGCTATTTAGTAAATTTAATGGATAAGAATTCTCCTCTTACTTATTTCTCTGTTAATTTAGCATAACTGATGAATTCCTTATATAATGATAGGGTGGGAATCCTCGAGGATGATTAGAAGGCAGCTAATGGAAGAGCATGAGCAGGCCCTTGAACTTGAGACAATGCGTCTCTCACAGCTCAGGATGACACGCAAACACCTGGCAAGTCAGTCCTGCATGAGTTATTCCTTGGACGAGCTTAAACCACCAGAAGGTATTTGTCTCTTCTTTTACACTTCCAGCCAGTCAGCCACTGTGCTACACTATCCTTTTTCTGGTTGTTTATGATTACTGAATAAACTTGGGCAGATCATTCCAAATTCAAGTCAGCAGAGCGATTCAGTTATCTGCTTGATGTTCTGAACAATGGCTCGGGGAGCCCTGATAACTCCAAGTACTCGATCACCAATTGCACTGAGCAGGAGAGGTGCCCAACATTTTTTTTTTTCTTAGTTTGAAACTTTTAGTGTGCATTTCGAGATTTAAGAAACGTCTTTATATATAATATATCTCTAGATTGCTGATGGGTTTTAGTGTTTCCATTGTTGCAGCAGTCAAGGACTTAATCTTCCAGATAGCCCCTTTGCATCAGCAGTAGCTAACAGCATTTCAGCCGTCATATAAAGTCAGGAAGGAACACACAAGAACTCTGGAGTTTACAGAGAACTGGTTTTTAGAAGGCATAATTTTTTTTAGTTTGAAGATTTTCTGCTTATTCCTTTCGACTCAGTTTGCTTACAAATCAAACCTAAGGTGAAAGTACATATCAGTAGAGAAGAAATATCAGAAGTACGTCCTCCCCGTTACTCGGGTTGAAGGAGGTAGGAAAGAAGAAAAAGATACAGAGAAAGAAGTACATGTAAGGAAGTCTGATTTTTTTTTTTTTTTTTTTTTTTTGGGGGCCTTTTCATTTTGAAGTCTCACTGATAGAAAGAGGATAGAGCTCGTATCTTTAGAAAGATAATGTAATATAGGAGTCGGGCTATGAAAGAAAGTACTTAGTGGTACATACGCAGGTCGCGGAGAAGTGAAAATATGTTTAGAATCTCTGTGAAACCGCTAATAGACTAAATAATCAAATAAATAATACCTTTAGTAGTTTCTTTACTAGATGATGAGTCTTGAGTTTTGGAACTTTGAAGCATCTTTAGAAGCAGAGATGTAATTACTTGGTTTCTTTTCTTGGTTATCTCTTTTTATTTCCTCTATTTTTTACATAATTTATTTAGTATATTAATAACTGATGATGTGGCCGCCGGTCGAGTGGGTCAACAGGAACATGGGTAATGACATCGAGACAATGTAATTTTGCTCCGAACGTGTACATACATGCTTTCAGCATTAGTAAAATTAGATTTTCTATAAAAAAATTAGTAGTAAAATAGTCACAGATTTTTGTCCTAGTCTGTCCTTGGTTTTTGGTTTGACTTGTAAATGATGCAATCCATGAAGCATCTCAATAAAAGTGTCTACTTACATTAATTTCCTCGTCTTCTTCCTACGTATTGGTTTATGATTATTAAAATAAATAAATAAATAAATAAATATATATATATCCCCCTTTTTTGCACAGGGTAATGCTACTAATCGTTCAAAGGGGATAATGCACGTTTGGTGTTTCTTTAAAAAAGTACGATGTGACACAACTTACACTTTGATCTAGAATTGATTGAATTTACGACCAATGATGAACATTTGTTCTGGTAAGGCTGTATTAGCACTTTATTAATTAGGGTGAGCAGTTTAACGAGAAGAATAGTTATTTTGAATAGAGACACTTGTACATGACTTGAAGTGTATTGAACTGAATCATGTATTGAAATTTAATTTTGTAGTATAACTGTGCGGAAATTGAATTCTATATATTGGCCATTTATGCACAAAATTTCTAAGAAGATTGATCAGGTTCTAAAAATAGAGTCTGATCACTCAGATGGCGGTCATCTAATAAAAGCAGCCCTACGTGAGTGATCAGGCTCTAAAAATAGAGCACAATCAATCTCTTTAAAAGAACTTCATATATGCAACCTAACAACTGACATTATTCTTAAGTTTGAAAAGCTGCTAATTTGTCCCTACTGTAAGTAGAATTTAAAAATAATAATTATAACTAATTGTTAAATTATAATAGCGGTTTCAACAAATAGTACCATGGTTAGATTCACACGTTCTAGTAGAAGGTCTCGATTCGAATCACACCAACCTCTCTTCTATTTCCCCTTCCTTCTCTTGTACCCCCTGAATCAATATATATTAAATTGGGATAGATTAGTTAGTAAATTAATGTAAAATAAACTTTTCAATATGAAAAAGGATCAAATATTTTTGACAATTCAAAAGGAAAAAGAAAAAGTTGAAAGGGTTACAAGGGCGAGTTGGAAATGGAAGATGAATTAGTGTTTTCTCATCCCCATAGATTCCTCGGCCCTTTTCTTTCCTCCCTATTACACCATCTCATGGTGATCTTCTTTTGTCCGTGGCTGATCTTCTTTTACCGGATGGTTCTTGGAATTGGTCTTTCATTAACCAAAGGTTTCTCCCTGTATATTGTGAAGCTATCTCGATGCTACCTGATGGCTGCTCTAATTATCCTGATATCCCTCCTTAGCATTTTGAGAAATCTGGAGGATACATGGTAAAGTCTAGGTATCACTTGGCTTAATCACTTAATGAGCATACCCAGGTATACACAACTCCTCTTTCAAAATGGTGGAAAAGTATGTGGCATTTGAAAATCCCTAGTAAAATCAAAATCTTTATCTGGAGGGTAATGCTGGATATTTTGCCTACCATGTTGAGTCTATTTAAAAGAAAAATCTCACTCTTCTTTTTGTCAATGATGTGGTTTGGATGTTGAGTCAATTAGCCATGCTTTTTTTTTTTTTTGTGAGGAGGTTTGTGAGGTTTGGGATAGAAGTTGTTTTTCCCACTTCCTCAATGAGAAAGAAGCTGACTCTGCAGGCCATATTTTCTTGGAGGCATGGAAGGCTTTGGATTTGCGGGATTTGGATTTATTCTGCGTCCTTTCATGGAAGAGTTGGGCTACCAGAAATTCAGCAATCTTTGGGGATTCTCAACTATGTGCCGAACAAATTTTATACCATGCAAGTGCTTTTCTTGATGTGTTTAGAAACTTAAATAATCTTCCACTAAACGTTAACAGGGTTGAAGAGTCTTCTGTTCGATCTCGACAGGATTGTTGGAAAAAACCTCGGCCTCGAACTCTCAAAATGAATGTGGATGCAGCAAATCAAAGCTCGAGCTCATTATTTTGCAATCGGTGTGGTGGTACGCAATGATCAAGGGGGTTTTGTTCTTACACGGTCATGTGTGTGTTAACGTCACCTAGAACCTTTTTTGGCTAAATGCATGGCCATTTTAATTGGTTTGCAAACTGCCATTGAAAAAGATATCCAACTGACAAGCCTTGAATCCGATTGTAAGATAGCAGTGGCAGCCATTCGAAATCCACAACACAAAAGTGAAGAAGGAATGATTGTCTACCGTATTAGAAGTCTTATGGAGAAGTTTTCTCTTCCCACTTACGATTTTGTTCGATGGGGATGCAACACGATTGCGCACAAGGTTACAAAATTTGGACTTTCAACTTGTGTTTCTTATGTTTGGAGGGATAAACCTTCTGACTTCCTTGTACATTGTCTTTTAGACGAAATGAAGTAAGTTAGTTTGATTCTAAAAAAAAAAAAAAAGTGAATCATGTATTTAGGACATAGAGTGGGTAATGCATTAGTTTAGCAGATTAATTAGAGGATATAACTATTAAAAATAATCTAACACTATATGTATGGTACCATATAGTGTCATATGACTATGTTACGTGTATTAAGACGCCACATGATTGTCGCTTCTCATGTGGCCCCATATGGTACTATATAAACTCTAATGGTGGCTCTTGGAAAATATTGAGGAAGATTAATATCATTAGGACTTAGAAGTACGTGGAAATGATGGATACTTCATATAAATCTAACGCCAGATATAGGAACTAAACATAAGCATCTCCAATGCTTTGTCTATTGTGGATGTCTGTTGGAAGAAAGAGAGAGATGATATGAGACGTTATTTTAATTGGAAATGAATGTAAAGATGCATATATATGGAGAAAAAGAGTGGGATCAAAAGTGAAAAAGAGTAACCACAAATAATAGTGGAAAATTTAGGGGTGGATGTCTAAAGGCAGACTATTGTTGAAATAATGCAACAAAGTGATGTAAAAATGATGAAAAAGTGAAAGAAATGAGAGAAAGGTGGTTTAAAAAGGTGAAATTTAAAATAAAATTAAGAAACATATGAGATCTTGGTAAATTTATTTGTCTTTGTCTCTTCTATATGGACAATGTCCAAAAATTTGGCATTGAATCACAAATAAAAGATATTCCGCAATTTTAAGACATAGTATATAACAAAAATCATATTTCTTGGTGTGTTTTAAAGATAAAGCAAACATTAGGAGCTTTATATGTAAATGGATTTATGAAAGTTAGATTTATAGAAGAACGTGTGATGAAAATATAAAAAAAAAATTATAAGAAAGTGTAAAAATTTATTTATTAATTTTTAAAAAATATATAATTGGTATTTATAGTGATAATAAATCTATTGGTTTATATAAAACTAATAAATCCACGAGTAGAGGGTCCATCACAAATTTTTGCCATGCATTTACATAGATCCACCATACCCAGCCAGTTGGTGGTGAAAAGATCTAATACTGTAGGAGTACCATATATAATATGGCACTTCAAACTAATCATTAATCTACACATAGGTTTAAAAGTCTCAAAAATAGGACTCAAGATCCCATATATGCTAGGCCGGATCGAGGGGGTAGCCACCCTGATCCCCCACTACCACCATTTTTGAAAAAAAAAAATCTTCTATTTTTTTTACCCGTTCAAAATATTTAAAAAAAATTTAGTGGTCCAGTTAGGGGTTGTCAAGTTTTGACTATCCTTTCATCTGTGTTCTTGCCATGCCCCTGCATGTGTGAGATTTTCATTTACTTGAATTACCATAATATATAGGCAATTTTTAGAGTATCTGAATTTTTTTCCCAAGTAGTTGGTGGTGTTTTACCAACGTTAGTATGTATATTCTTTATTTATCCTAACGACCAATGTCATTCCTTACATAAACAGTAGCTAACTCCCATTTAATACTATATTAATTATATAGTTCATATATAGTTCATTGACGTGTGTGTATATATATATATATATGCTGCTAATTCATTATATAACTTACTATTGAATATATTTTTAAAGTTTTGTTCTTTTCATGTAACGCACGAGTGCCGTACTAGTTGACTATGAATTAATTACTGCTATATGTGAGTGAGTTGACTGACTTGATAATCATGACCGAGGCAATGTACGGCTCCGCTTATTCAACTCTGGGAAAATTTAAGGCCATTTGGTAACCATTTACAAATGGCGCGAAGATTGACTCCTCACATAAATATGACGTAAACTGTCACATCGTTGTTGCATGACAACTATATATGGTTTAGCAGTTGTATCCCAATTCTACGTATATACCTATATTGTTTTTAGACAACGTGAGAATTGCATGTTTGGTTCTCCGACCATTGTGTACACATGGTACGAAATACCGTTGCAGATTGCAATTATTGAAAAAGAGAAATCGTATTACGTACTACTATAAAAAATAAAAAAAAAATGCAATATGTTTTTCTTTGAGTACGTAATTCAAATTGAACGCCACAAAATACAAATCCACAATTAACAACTTCACGTATTTAATTATTCAACCTATGTGTATAAAACACCGCTTATAAGATTTATCAACAAGATAAGCAGATACTTGATATGCAAGTGTTGTTTAATTAATTAAACATCATGCACAAGTTCTAGGGTGGCACGGCAGACTTTCTTCCTCAGCAAGCTAGTTATTCTGGCCGCATCTAATCCATCTCCGATCACAACCAATTCGTCGTTGTTCTCACCTTCTAATGCAACCGATAGCACACCTACACAGACGCAAAAGTTTCATCATCACACATAATCTAGAATTTTCTGATAAAACTAACTCATGATATGGGACACGGCCCCCAACACTGGATATCAGCACCATCACAGCGATCACATCACGAGTCTGGTTTGATAAGGGAATCACATTCTGGTTCCATATAACAGGACTCCGCTTGTATATATTCTCACTATAATTTCTGTAGCCAGTAACGGCAAAAACCCTAAATACCTGAGGTCATGGCTGCAATACTCAGGGCCTTGGATCTGCATTTTTTGCACTTAGGTTGCACCTTTATAACAATTTTCTGATGCACAGAAAACTCATTATTATCAGACCAAAAAATTGAAGAACCTACCTAAAATATTTCTTACTGAACATTAACTAAAGGGAAAAGGGGGAAAAAATCCAACCTGAGGCATGTTTAGCTTGAACAAGGAACACTAAGGGCCAATGGGAGCTCGATGGCTCGGCCGATGAATGCTAATGCATATATATAAGACATAATTAGAGGGTAATGCATTGTTGAAGGCTGGATCTTCTTTTCTCGGATCTCTTTGCAATGTGAACAGATCCAACGCGGGGAGGACTTTGAACTGTTAAGTTTTTAAGATTCAATATTAATTAATGAGATTCGTATTAGTATTGCGATCGACTGAAGTTTAGTACATGTTCAGTTTGGACTTTTAAGAATGTAATCACATGATAATGTGACAGTTTATAGGTTATGCGTCAGTTAAACTTTGTTAAGACGGACTGGTAATCTTTTAATTAGACGACTAATCACTTTTGTTTGCTTTTTTTTATATAAATTAATTAGAATTGAAGCACATGTACCGTGTACAACAGTTAAGAGCAATTTAAAAGATACGACTTGGGGAATCTATCTTAATTAATATTTGCAAGAATCCTTTTTATATGTATATAAATATTTATAGTTCAAGAATGTACCAGTGTTGCACGGCACATATGGCGCCGGGTGGCCTAGATCAAGTTGTCATTCCAGAGGTTGTTTGAAATTCATTATTTTATCCCATTATAATTTTAATTACTAATGATTTGACAACTACTCAACCATCACCGTACATTTTAAACTTCAATTAAATTTTCACCATTCATTTCAACTCATTATAAATTCTCATTATAATTTGACCTGATAATGAGAATCAAACAAGCTCTTAATTATATCAATCAAACAAGATCCATGCTGCCGTTTCTGGCAGCTTTTTGGCCACCGGCTGCCTTGGGAGGGGTGGGGTGAGTGTTTTGTTTTTTTTTTTTAATTTTTTTATTATTTTTAATATTTTTAAATGTTCTGTTTTTAAAATTAAAAGGCTAAAGGGTATAATCGTCATTTTCTATAAAAAGTTGAGTGAATAGTGGAAAAAAAGACTTTTTGTGAGTATTTATGAAAGATCGGGAACCTAAGAGAGTCTTAAAAATATTAGAGACGAAATCGATTCTTAGCCCAAAGGTTGAGGACCTTTTGTGAAATTAATCCTCTATCAACTAACATGTCGTCTATCCTTGGTTTGTATTTGCTTTGTCGACTCTTGAATTTTTAGTAATAAGGATTCTCATCTCCTATATACCAATTGACTTACACCAACCGTGTAGGACACACAATAATGTGTAAACTAGTCGGTTACTTTTAACTAGTCTTTTCAACAATGTTGGTTGGAGAATTGATACACTATAAAAAAAGCAATTCAGGTTAAATTGTTTTTTAATCGTTGAATCCACCAAAATCGGAGACCAACCCGCCCTCAAACCCCTAGGGAGAGCAAAAACAAAATAAATATTAATAAATAAATGATGGAAAAACAAAAATCTGATTAATTGCTTCATTATTTACTGCCCATGTACCATCGCATGATCCTTACTACTTATAATAATCTATGGAAAAAAAAAAAAAAGAAAAATGCTGGCTATTTGTTTGTGTGTAGAAAAAGCATTTAAATTAACACCAAGCATGCAGTTAGTATTATTCTACACTCAAATGGATATTTTCACGGAGTTTTCAGCAGTCAAAACTGTTTTCCCCATCGTTACCATAGCACATCATAGCACAGCACTCTAAAATTTTTCAGTATAACTCAGAAAAACAACCCCATATTTATCAATATCTAACAAAGCACTAAACAGAAGCCTACCACTAATCTAAGTATTTCCTTGGCAGTGCAGCACAATGTCACTCTCCTCCAATGCCCTTGTTCTCAGACGGGATTTCAAGCACCGGGAGTTTTCCAGAATTTGCTCAAAGAATTCCGAAACAAGCCAATCACTGGTAATGTGCAACGCCTCTTCACGATATTCTTGCGTCTTCAACAGAGAACATCTTCTACCCCCATAACATAACCCACCTCTCCCATATTTTGTGGTCCAAGCAAGAGCATATGTTCCATGAACTGACCAACTAAGACGACTCAAAGACGTTAGACATTTCTCCATCTCAATAGAGTTCACATGCCAACCGTGTATGCATGATAGCATTTGGTTTTTGATATACAAAATTTCTCCTTACTTTCATTTCATGAGAGTAAAGATCGAAAGAATGGAGGACGGAATTACTATTTACTCAATTGATCGACACTGTCTTCCTGTACAGAATTTACATAGTTATTAGAGAATTGATCTTTGTCAGCTATCTCCTCAATCGGAACATCATTGATTTCTTCCCCATTCGAGTCATCACCAGTCCATTTCCTTTTCATGATTTTGGGAACCAAATGTGTCACCTCAGAAGCAGCATTTTCGTGGTTTACACGTTCGAATCGGACAGCACTGACCTTTCTGGCATTTCCTGCTAATATCTGCACCAAATACATGAATATCTGTCATCAATATGTTGAAAAACAAAGAAATAGCGACCGGTCTCTAAGTTGGTGGTAGTTGCAAAATTGCACCAAAATAGCAGAACTGAAAGACTGCATATTATACATATATTCATTCATTTTACTCATATAATAATTGCCCAATAAATGCAGAACTGGAGAAGCAACAGTTCTTGTTATCTACAATATTCATTCTCTACTTCAGATAATCCAAGTCAAAATAAAGAATCAATTTCCACCAAATAAAGTTTCACTTCTTGCATTCAATTGGACACTTAAAATTCTGGCCATTACCAGTGACAATCCCAATTTAATAGAACTGAAAGAGAGGTATAAGTAGTGTCCGAAGAGCAACATCAAGCAGCACGAGAAGGTGCCACAATGGTCACAAGAGCATGCACAGAGAACCATTGTCTACAGTGCGAAACATACAGCACATGCAAAACCCATAGAATGCATACCTCCAGCTTAAAAATTTGTGTCTTATATTTTTCATCTTGCCGTTCCGATTCTACTCTATTATACTCATCATGGTCTTCTCTATCTGCTCTTTCAAGCTCCACTTTTATGGTTTCACCTGTCCTTGGGATATATCCAAATGCTTCACAGACAAAGCCAGACACTGTTTCATACTGATGGCCCTGAATGGATGGAGGAGAATATCAGCAGAATGATGTACATAATTCATTTTCAAGTCATAAATACTAGTCTACTGTGTGGGAAAATAACAGCAAGAATGAAGATAAGTATGTTCTGTAACTTTCAACTTTCAACTGACAAATTTTCCATGTAATTTTCAATATCAAAGAATGTTATTATGTGCAATGGGAAGGACATCACGCCAATCTTGCGCTTTGAGTCATCTATCAAAAATAAATCGAAAGAACATAACATAGCTCAAAGAGTCTGAATGCCTTGAAGCAGGTTTTGACTAGTGCTTCCATAAGGAGTTCACAAATTCTAGCAAACCAATTGGGTGGCGCTAGATATCAGCCAGTGAAAATAATCAATGCAGTCACTCCTAGCTGCATCGTTGTTAAACCCAGTAAGAATCCATTTAAGGCTTATTGGTTCACCTCCCAGAACAATCAGTGGAAACTAATCAAAGCTGGAGTGAAGTAGAATACCTCTGGCATTTTTATATGAAGGTCTTCAGATAGCTGGTCAATTGATGTATTAGCATCCACATCATAAGTGCCTTCAGCACGCATAACAATATATCCAGTTTTCTTCTGGATTTCCTCCTGCCATGCAGTAAAACGGAAGGTTAACTATTAACAAGACATACCTGAAGGCCAGTCAAGTTTTCGATCTCTAAAATGGAGACCCTGGACCCCAACCTGATTTTGTCTCACGACGCTCAAGTATTCCCAATAAGAATTTGGATTACTAGCATAACAAATCTAAACATGACCATTTATCCAGTAAACTTCAAGTTACAGGATGTGCAAATCAAAGCAGGATGAAGGTGAATTACATGTCTAAACTCCAGTTCACCATGTCTCCTTACATAGTAAAAATACGGTACAAAGAAACAAGTCCTGGATGAGGATAGACTGCGCAAACACCTTAGTTGACATTCTTTTTTAATAAAAATAGTGCAATTAGTGTTTCTAAAACAATGCCATAACGTCACAACAAATAATCATGACCTCATCACTAAGAGTTGAGAATGTGGTTATGACTAATTTTTCCCCTCAAATACTTAATACTTTATAGTTAGTGATTTAGCGCCTGATTGTGGAAACTGAAACGCTGATAGGTGGAAAAGAAGTTCCACAATTCGCCAATCAACATAGGAATCGTTTTCATCAACTAATGCTATATAGAAACACTTTTTAAATAGCTGTCGAAAACAAGGTGTCTTCAGTTGTAGAGCTGTAGCCATGTAAAACTACATATGTTGATGGGTATTTTCATGGTACAAATTCAAGAGTAGGGACATGCAATCAATGCAAAATCAGCAATGGAGTAACAATTCCAGTCAACAAGGCGACAAAATGAAATGAAAAATCTCAATATATAAGTAAACTTACTTTTGAATCATTTTCATCAAAAATTTCACCAACAATTTCCTCAACCACGTCTTCAAGAGTAACTATCTGTAGAAAGTAAAGAACAGATAACACAGGATTCAGAAACATAACGTTGCAGCTCATACAAATTAAAACGTGTGCTCTTCCGATCTTGAAGAACTAGTTTAAAAATTTTAAAAACAAAAAGAGACAAAATGGAAGAAGAAGAAAACCGAGAACTGTCTTACTCCAACAGTTCCTCCATATTCATTAAGAACAACAGCCATGTGCACTTTCCTGATGCGGAACTCTCTAAGAAGATTCCAGACCGACATTGAATCTATAATAGCAGATTTGAACTTAATCAGTTTTATTATAGAACCACAGATCAGAGAAAGAATTAGGAGATTCGATCTGCACAAAGGGAGGATTCTTCGCAGGACATTCCATATTGCGTGTGGATATTAAACAACACATATGGACTTCTCTTAAACAAATAATTCAACTAGATTCTACTCGAAGCAGATACATCTTCAAGGATGGATCATTTCCAAGGTCTCAAGGACCAGGAGACAAGGAAAGATTGGGCAAAAAAATTCAGTTCCTCGATCATACAATTCTTTTAGCTTGTGGCACTTCCTAGTAGGAAACCTAGTCATTCTTATGCAACATTCAATCTGCATTTCCATTAAGCTTTTAAAGGCAGAAATTTAATTTTTTTTGCCAATATCTTTAAGGTTCACAAATTTTAATTAATCGCATACTATTGAAAAGTTTTTTGAGTAAACTTTCATATGAAAAAAATCTTTGCTAAATGCAAACTTAAAATAGTTATATATTTCAAGATGACCAATAACAGTCGAGGAATGAGTAGAAGCATGACTTCAGAACGGAAGAAAATAAATTCCATTAAATTTACCAGGAACAAAATATGCCGGTTTGTGTGCCATGTCTCCAACAACAGAACTTTCTAGCAATTCCCCCTTCAAAACCAAACAGAATAAGATTCTGCATGTTATGAGATTTCTTCATACAATCAGAAAACATGTAGAAATAACATTTGGACAAGGTGCAGATGAACAGGTAACTAGAAGACCTTCTGCACGTAATCCAGAAGATCCATTGCATATGCAATACCAACAATGTTGTCAATACGCTCCTCAAAGACGGGAACCCTGCAAATAAACATACGACTTAGAGAGATCAAAAAATGTGAACAAACTGATACCAAGCTAGTCATCTATACCTCGAGTATTGATGATCGACCCATGAATTATGAAAATCAACTAATGTTGCACTGGCATCAATAGCAACAACATCAACAAGAGGTGTCATCACCTCTCTAACATGTGTATCTTTTATCTCCAACACATTTTCAATCATATCCTGTAAGATACAAAGTTAGACTCTCAAGAGTGAAAGACCATGATGACCATTGAGTGACTTCAGACAGTTTAGTCAGTTCAACATGACAAAAAAAACACGGAGCAAGTGAGAAAACACAAATGATCAGAAGGCCCAGAGTCTAATACGGCATTGTATCTTCCCCATGCTTGCAATAATGGAGATGAAAAACAGAGTAGCACCTGCAAAATACTCTAGTAATCTTGATTCCTATACAGAAGTGTTTTTATCAGTACAAGAAAAGCCATTAATATTCTTTCATCATCAATTATCTATAAAGATGGGAGATGGATCCTAATGGACTACAGATAAGCGAACTTGGTAAATTATGGAGTAATCAAGGTGCTGGCAAGCACATACTCTGTATCTTTTCTATATGAGAAAGTTCTATAAAAGAATGCTTGTTTTGCAGAATGCAGATTCTAAAAGTTAACAAAGGAAGCAACTTAACCTTGTTTAGTTAGTGCAGGAAAGTTTGCTTTCTCAGAGCTTTGTTCCGCAGTTGTTCTTGACTCATAGAGAAAAACTTATCATCTCCTTTATAGGTCTTTCTAATTACTAAAGGTCTAAAGCTCATATAATCCTTAAAACATCTTCAGAACTGATGAAAAAGGTTAAAACAGACTTTTTTAGCCAAATTCATCCTTGACGTGAAAGTAGTACCATAAAAGTGCAAGAAAATTACAGGCATCACCAATGTGGCAGCCAAAAAAAAAAAAAGTGAAGGCCATGTGTTCCAGTTTAAGGTACTCTTAAGGTTTCTGAAAACTTCAAAGCCATTAAGTTCCCAATGACATTAAAACAGGCATAAGGACCTTTTTCCATTACCTGCTCTTCTTCCTCAATTGCCCCACTTAGTTCCGCTCCACGTAACATCAACTTCAGTTCATCTTCAGTAACATAAGGTTCACTAATACATCAAATGGACAAGGTCAAGAACTTGCACGAAGTGTTCATAGGAATATGAGCAGCTAAGAAAATATCAGTGAATATTCAGAAGCAAAGTTTAGCTGCATGCCAAAGATGATATCTGATTGACAGTGTAAGCTTTACTTCCTCCAGGTATGATTGACAAAATGCAAATGACCATTATATATCTAATACAAGGTTTCTCATCGATGACACATGACAGTTACTTGTCACAAGGTTTCTCATCGATAATACATGACAGTTTTGTACGCACAAAGTTCGTATAATAGCTATTTTTCACGTAAGTTTCAAAGAACTTCAATTCCATTCTACTGTGTTTTTAAGCATCATCTACTGCAAAGCAATCATTCCTGTAATACTGTGTGTTTTGCAACAGAATCAGAATGCTATTTGCTGCATGAATATCATTCTCCACTTCCACCGCATTACCAAGAAGTACTTGTAACATCTTATATCCTATCCTACAACCTTTATGTTTTCAACATGCATGTTCATAACAAAGAAAACTCCATCTGTAATTCATATCTCAAATCCAAAATTTCTTTACACCATTTCTAAATTAATATGACTGACGAGCACAATATGTCCACCTAGAAGCGTGGTAATACAAAATCTACCGAAGGAGGCAATACCAAATGTGCTATGTAGAGGAAAACTTAATTTATAATAGACCATACCTTCTTCCTTTCAAACCAAGCAGTTTTAGCATTCCCATTGAAAGATATGTTACAACTCTTCCAACAGGATAAAGTACTAGGGAAAGCCACGCCACTGGTCTAGCCTACAGAAAACAGAAGCAACATTTCATCAAATATATAAACACATAGTTATGTACTAGATCCCATTTATCTTCTTTACTTTTACATTAACATCTGCATTTGAAGCACCAGCTCTGAACTTACCACAAACCTTGCAACTTCTGTGGCATTGTGAACAGCAATACTTTTTGGAGTAATTTCGGTAAGGAGCAAAATGGCAACCTGGTAACATTGACAGAAACATTTCTCTTAACAACCACTTATAAAAGACAACAAAAAGAGAAACCAATATATGCCTGCATGATGAGACAGGGCTAGCCGCAAGAATCATCAAATACATTCAGTTACATTCTAGTTTAATACCTAAATAAAAAGATACAACATCGTGGAGGTACCGCCTTCAGAGGTTGGCCAAGGACAATGCAAATGCTTGCCTAATTTTTATCTCAACTTTTGTCTAGCGCACATTCATGTATCTTTAAAAGAAAAAATAAAAAGAATATATGCTTACCGTCATGACTCCAGTTGCTGCACTCACCCCAGCTTCACCAAATATTGCAGTGGCAGCCTCAGTGACTAATGCTGTAGCACCGATATTCACAACTCTGCACAAATATCCACAATAAGAAAGAGCGTTTGAAATTGAAAGGAGAATCAACGGCTGCTGAATGCAAGAGAATGAGATTTACGTGGTCCCAATTAGTATAGTAGTCAGAAATCGAGTGACATCATTTCTTAGCATCTTGAAAACGCCATTCTCAGACTCTTTGTCAGCCAACTCCCGCACCTGAGATATATTACAATGTCAGAACCTGATCAGTGATGACATCCATGATTCTCTATGGAGAAATTTCTAAAATTTGGACTGGAGGACAAACTTTTGGAATTCCAATGGAATTGCGGAGTAGATGAAAGTAAATAGTAGCCTAAAAACTAAAATAGCCAAGATTACAACCATGTTTAAGAACCAAAAGTTCAGCATGAGATAGTGTGCCAGTTGTTTGCCTAGTGACTTAATACATCTAACAAACCACTAAATGTTTTCAATGGAAGATAATATCAAAATAACATGATGCCATGATGACAGTAAGGGTGATCCCAGAAAATGAACGTCGTCATTCTCGATTTCCCACAATTTTTAAAATTTCTGCACGGCCAAATTATATAGCCTCTAGAAAATATTGTGAGGCTCTGCTTCCCCTCGCCACATGCTTGGTTGCACTATTATTTGTACAACTTATCCAAGAAAGTAAAGAACAAAAATTGTTCTGCAAACTATGTCGATATCAACAGCGTCTTAACTGATGCAGAGAGCACCCTGGTTACTTCAGTATAGAACATATTGCTATCAAAATGCAATGGGTTACCACTAAGCTTAGCACAAGAAACATCCCACTACTTACCCTCAGACATATTAACACGCATGAATTTTATACCAGAAGCCATGGAAATAAGCAAGCCCAAGCAACATAATATGAAATTGTCCCAGTCCAAGCAACTCTGGTGCTAGTTAAGAATTCTCAGCAATGCATATTTAATAACTCCAAAGATGTAAAATTTTACCAGTAAATCAAGTTCTCATGATTATGATTCAACCATACCTTCCAAGGCCAAAGGGTTGTAATTGACGTGTGCTCTTCCGATCTAAAACGCAGAAAGTCCCAAGAGAGCTGCAAGTACCAATCCCTGCTCTTTGAGAACCGTCAGAACTTGCAAAAGCTTAGGTCCAGAACCCCTCAATGCCACCAAAGTCTGCTGCCAAAGCCCGTAACCCGAATTTAAAACCCCCTCCACTGCAAGTACCCTCCTGCACCCCATTATAACAACCACTCCAACTGCTGCCACCGCCATCACCAACCCCCTCCTCACCAAAACCTCCGCAAAATTCACTGCCCTCTCCACATTATTATTATCACTCCCACAGCATCTTGTTCTTATGTCAAGTATAGGAAATGACCCAGCTTTTTTCTGGTAGGAAGCTGAGTTGAAGAACCCGGTTCTGGAGTTATACGGCGGAGTACAACTGTTGCCGCATCGCTGTCTTTTGGATGGAAACTTTGCGGTCAATTTCAGTTGCGGATTACAGAGAGTTAGAAATGAAGGATTTGAATTAGTGGTGAAAGAGGGTCGATTAAAGAATGAGGTTTCTGCAGCTGTTGCTGCATCCATAGAATAATTATACCAAAAAAAGCACAAATTAAATAAATACAGGGTAACTACAGAGGCTTGGAATATCAGGATTGGAATCTAGGGTTCCTTTGGAAGTTTGACGAACTGAAATGGAGTATATGAGAATCTCATTGTGTTGTTGTCCCAGAACTCAACTGTAGATTTCTATTTCTATTTCTATTGCTTTTTCTCTTTGGCTTGAAGCCAAAATCTTATTGGCAAGTTGCAACCCGTTGCAATTACAAATTTGACCCCCCACCAGAAACGAAGACAGACACGATAACAGAATATCCACTGCAAATCCGTTTTAAGTGACCGGTTCAAAGTTCAAACCTTCCCTAAAAAACGATCGCTTCAAGGATTTCTGTGGGTCGAACACTGCAACTCCAGATCGAATCATACATTTACAAATATAGTAAGATTTACATACAGCACTTCGATGTTCGACATTCATAATGATCCTTTTCGTTTCCGTGACATTTCCAAGAAAAAATAATAATAATAAAAGATTTCTTTGGATGAATAACGGTAGAACTCTCCACATTCAGATTAAAATCTGCCGGCTGGTAGGAGATCCTTTCACGTGTATTTTATACACTAACATACGTCAATAAGCTAGAAAGCGATTAAACAGAGCGAACATTATTGTACATAAATTGATAAGCTCAAATGCTCAAAATATTCAAATTTATTCAGAAAACTATTGTACATACATTGCAGTTTCTACTAGTTGAGAGTAGACTGAAATACTTTTGAGGTGAACATTATACTCTGCCTGTGTACTAATAACAGGTATACTTGACCTGTATCATCGTTGGACCGAGTAGTGACAAGCTTGAGCGGCCTTTACCCATCCAGTTCTTCCAAATTACAAGAAATACAGAATATCTAGTATCCATAATAGTTACTATTGCTGATTTTCGTCGCCATCTTGATCTCATTACCGAGGGTTAGGTATTGTGTGATCAAATTTCTGCAAGATTTTCGTAACTAGAACCAGACCTCATGCCGTACTCTGTAACCAACTTAGCAAAAGAAGATGCTTTGTCCTCCAGCAGCGTTTTGGGAGAATCGTATTCTTTAACAAGTCCTGCATTTTGCGCAAGAAATGTTTTTTAAGTTCCAACTCGCAAAAGAAGAGCATTTGAATTGAGACACTGTATATACCGTGATCTAATAATAGAACCATGTCGCTGTCTAGCACGGATGTTATTCTATGAGCAATTGTTATAACCGTCGAGTCATTAAAATGGTGTCTGAGGGTCTGTTGAATCAGATTATCTGTTGCTGTGTCGACTGATGCAGTGGCCTCATCAAGGACCAGAATCTTGCTTTTCTTCAGCAGTACACGTCCGAGACAAACTAGCTGCCTTTGACCAACGCTCCAATTGTCACCATTCTCGGATACTGAAGTATATGTTCAGAAACCGAGAAATAAGAGATCGAAAATATCATCATTGGAAAATTTAGAAAGCGTAAATTGGTGGAAGAGGAAAACCTGCAGAATCGAGCTTCCCTTCCTTTTTCCGAACCTCATCTCCAAGCTGGCACTTATCAAGAGCCTAAGATGAAGAAGAGATTTCATTAGGACATCAAAAGAACAAACAATTCAATCTAGAGAAATGTTTATAATCCTACTATCAAACCTGAAACACACCTCCCATATTTGTTCATCTGTGTACTCTTCAAGGGGATCTAGATTACTTCGAACTGTCCCCTCAAACATGGTTGGATCCTGCGGAATTATGCTTAATCTAGACCGTAGATCATGCAGTCCAATAGACGAGATATTGACGCCATCGATCAAGATTTGTCCACAGGCAGGTTCAACAATGCGGAAGAGCGTCTGTATGAGAGTGGATTTACCGCTTCCAGTCCTGCCCACTATTCCAGTCTTCTTCCCTCCAAAGAACATACATGTGAGGCCTCGTAATACAAGGGGCATGTGTGGAGCATAACGGACCTACAATCAGTAGAAGTTCAGTACAAACTCCGGATCATGGAGGCTTTTGCAATAAAAGCTTAATTTTAAGAAGAAATCACCTGAAGATTTTCCATACTAATTTCTCCTTGTCCTGGCCATCGACTCGCAGGCCTATTTGATTCCACAACAAGAGGAGGCTCACTCGGTATATGAGTATATTGAAGTATCCTTTCAACAGAAATGATCCTGTTTTCCATGCTGCACAGATTCCATACTGTCCATGCTTGCAACATATTTAGATTAAGTCCATATGTAACTGCTAAGCCCGCAACACCTTCAAATTTATTAAGAAAAAAGAAGAGAGAGTTAGCTCTCCATGTTACATGTCTAGTTGTAGATTGAGAAATATGGAACGATAAAACTTACTTGGATCAATTGTTCCTACTGGAAGCATGATCAAGAAAATCAATGAAAAGGCGAAAGTAACTAGTGACAACATGTCCAAGCGAATGCACAGCCACTCCATAGCACCTGAAGTATGGAACTTGGGGCGTGAATATCCATCAATCAATTTCATGCTTGTCTCACGGAATCTGGATTCCTGGTCAAAACTTCTAATCGTGGTTGATCCCGAGAGGGTCTCTGAGAAGTGCTGTATTACCGGTGCTTTGCACACCCCAACTAATCGAGAAAGTTCTCGTGCTGATTGTATGTAGTAATTCTAGAGAAGATGAAAGATGAGTTACAAGTTTGAAAGAACTGTAAGTTACAGAATATCCTTGTTTATGGTTCAATATAAAGCTACACTATAATCTTATGGTGCAATAGATAAACTATAAAAGCTACACTAAGTCATATAATCTAATAGAGATGACACACTACCTGTAACCATATGCAAATTGCAATCACGGGGATGAAAACAATGAAGACTTGCCATGCAACTTGTGACATAACAGCGATAATTCCTAGCAGCTGTATTATTGAAAAAGCAAACGCACCAACTAGAGATGGAATGTTTAAATCAACCGCGCTTTGGTCTGTTGATGCCTGTGACAGCATACAAAAATCACTTAGAAATGATGATATGAGCAGATTTCAACAGAAAGGGTAAAAGTAGGAAAAAGAAAAATAAGTTGCAAATACTATAATGAGATGCAACGTCTCTTACCCTGTTCAGAATGCGTCCACTTGGAGTGGAATCAAAGAAAGACATTGGAGCACGGAATATGCATTTATGCATTTTGTTGAAAAGTATTGTAGCTGTCTTGTAACCAGCCGTTACAAGAAGCAAGGCTCGGGCAAAAATGCAAAATGAACTTCCAATTGCCAATGTGACATAGACAATGATAAGAGTAGAACCTCCAACAGGAGGCGCTGCATCCTTGGACACAGGAGTTGCCCAAGCCATCCAATAATTGCTTCCAATTTGAAGTACCTGAAACATTGTCTGTGCCAACAATATAAAAGGCACAAGGAGTCCTCCATATGCCGTTGTGATATATTTCCAATAAACCCATAAACCAACTCGACCTTTCTCTCTTTCCTCTTCTTGAATAAGTTGTCCATTTGTTCCCACTGCACCATCTGTTTTATTATTTTGATCCTTCAGAGATTCCATTTTCTGCAAAGAACTATTAGAACCTTCCAAGCTGCTATCCTCGTGGACTGCATTTGCCCCTGCATCAACAGAATCGAGTGCTGATAATGCTTCCTTGTGCGCACCAACTAGTTCCATGAAAGCGCTACCCAATTTTAGAATATCATTGTACTTCCCAGCTTGTGTAATCCGTCCATCTTTCATAACCTGATTGCAACACAGTTAGGTTTCGCTACCTAAATGAAAAATCTCCAGGCAATGAAACAATCAAGAAATGAACAGCTCACCAAAATCAGATCAGCTACCGGTAAAAATTCCACTTGATGTGTAACATAAATAACTGTTTTTGACTCCAGGAGGCCCAGTATACATTCCTGCCATACAAACACCATAAATATCAGAACAACAGTTGAGAAATGCAGCTTCTGTTCGATTTGTATACAAGTGAAGCAAGAACAAAAGTTTACACGATTAACCACGAGAGCATAGTTGAGAATAATAGTAATACTGAGGTGAAGCTGAACGTACATTAAACAAATGAGTTCCTGTGTGTGCATCGACAGCACTAAATGGATCATCAAACAAACATATGTCAGCATCTTGGTACAGGGCCCGTGCAATCTGTATCCTTTGCTTCTGCCCCCCACTCAAGTTGATTCCTCTTTCACCAATAAGAGTTTGATCACCAAACGAGAGAATTTCTAGGTCTTTCTTTAATGCACATGCTTCAAGAACTCTCTCGTACAGTTGTCTGTCCATTTCCTTACCAAACAGGATGTTCTCTTCAATCTTTCCACTCTGAATCCAAGGTGACTGAGCAACATAGGACTTCCTCCCACTGAGTCTAACAGTTCCTGATATTTTTGGCACCTCTCCCAGAATAGAAGAAAGTAAGCTTGACTTTCCTGAGCCCACTGTACCACATATTGCAACCCTCATGCCATGAGAAACTCTGAGGTTAATATCTTTTAATGTTGGTCTAGGAGATGGTAAATCCCAGGCAAAGTTCCCATCAATTATCTCAACAGCTACACCAGAACTTCCCATGGGAAGCCTCTCTATGACATCTGGCTGTAGGTCGTCAAGGGAAAGAAATGATGCAATGCGATCAAGAGAAACCTTAGTCTGAACAATCATGGAAATTGTATCAGGAAGATTGTAAATTGGTTCTTGAAGAATTCTAAAGGTTGCAAGTGCAGAGAGTATCTTGCCAGATTCGAGAGGGATCCCCATTAAAATACAAACGCCAAAAGTTACCACAGATACAAAAGTGGGGGCACCCCAAAAGACGAAAGTGGTAACTGCTGAAGTATAAACATATTTTTTCAGCCATCCTGTCTCGAGATTCCGAAGCTCAAGAATTTTGGACAGAAACTTCATCTCCCAAGCTTGAAGCTTAAGAATCCTCATGTTCCTCAAGACTTCAGACGTTGCCTTCATCCTTTTATCTTTTGATTTCATTAGCTTGTCCTGAAATTTCTCCTGCAAACTTCCAATTGGAACATTCGCTAGCATCACCAGAACAGTAGCAGCAAGTGCGGCAAGTGCAGAAAGCCCAAGATTTCTATATAAAACCACTAATGCCAAGGCAACCTGTAAAATCACCATCCACGGATCATGCAGATACCAACCGAAGTCTCCAATTCTCTCCGCGTCTACCGACATAAAATTAATAATTTCCCCAGATGTATGCCCTTGCTTTGATTGGCACGAAAGTGTTAAACCCTTGTTGTAGATTTCGGCTACTAATGCTGCCCTGGCTCTAAATCCACCCTGCTGCACCTTAAAGAACCAGTGTCTCTGTGACAAGCACTCTAAGACCTTTGCAATGAAGAAAACAAAGACCAAGACATAGCCCTCATTTTCAAAATCTCGCTTCCCATTTAAGTATTGGACAAATGTATCAATAAGGTAGGGGCCTACATAAGATGCTAATGTATACACAAACACATAGAAAGCAGATAGAGTAATTTCCTTCCAGGTTGTGAAAATCAATCCCTTTGCTAGCATAAGTGTGGTGACCTTATTACTCCCCCCGCTATCAGACTCCAATTTATTGTTTAGAATTGGAAATGCCCCTCTTACGCTGTCGAAACTGTCCAGCTGAGGGACATCCTCGAGGTCCAAAGTTTTCTTGTAGCCAAGAGAAATCAAAGGACCCATCCAAGAGAAGGTAAGGATACTAAAAATATTAGCTTTGGCATAAGGGGTTAAAGTTTCTTCCCCTTTACTTGGCTTATTCAATTCTCTACCATTACTTGCACTACCATTTAAAAGGGGTTCTTCAAGAACGCTGTCTCCCTCCTCTTTCTTGCCACAAAACCCCACATAACAGAAGAATAAACCCATAAAAATGGAAGTTAGATCAGATATCCAAAATAGAATTGATAAAGTATGGTGCTTTCTGTCTTAAACGAGGTCTATCACTAGGCAATAACAAGATACAGAAAAGAAAAGCGGCCACCAGAACCTTAAGCCGAGTGGGTACTTAGCTTCCCCTGATTTCAGGAAACGGCTTTTCAAGAAAATAAACAAGGCTAACCAGGCTAATGTTTTCATTCCCAAATCAGATGAAGTGAGAATCTTTTCGTCAGACCAGCCACCTCCATACCAATACCGATCTGTTCAACAGGCATAGAACAATATTTAATAATGAAAGAACCAAGCATGAAAACAGGGTTGGTTTGTAATATAAGAGCCTATTGTGACTAATACTCTGTTTCTGGCTTTCATCGCCATTGCCCCTGATTTTCCTCCAGACCCATGATATGAATACGATAGCCAACAAAAGCAGGTGCAGAAAGCCAGTGAAGAAACGCAAGAAAACCGGGTTCAGGAGAAAATTACGTTCTATATCGTGCATTAAAAGGAGGTTAAATTGAAAATCCGACATACCCTTGAACAATATGATATTGGCAGAAGAGAATTCTATAGCGGCTGAGGTTTAGGGTATATCAGGGTCTTCTTCGCAGATAGTGAAGTGAGAGTGTGAAGTTGTGAAGAAAACCATGAGGCATGGGTTCATATTTATATTCAAAATTTTGTTAACAAACAAAAATGTTTGATCCGAGTCAAAGAAGGCTGTTCCTTGGGCATAGGATAACGTGGTGGCCAAGACTCAGTTGACGGATACATCCATAAAAATGGGGCACCGCATCTCCAATTCTACCAGTAAACTATTGCTTTTTGCGTTGAAAATTGCAAAGCCTACAATTGACGAAGACTAATATGAGAGAAACATTTTTGTAGTTGCTGATCAATTGTGATGAGTAATCACCGCCCTCTTGTAGGCGGGGGCGGTGTAAATTCACCCACCAGTAGATAGGTGAATATTTTTGCAAATCTCTACCCAAATTACAAAAATAAACATGACGAATTGCCATAACAAAGGGCATTAAAAATCAGTCGAAAATGAGAAATTTTTTTGATTTAAAAATAGAAGAAGAAGAAGAATAAAATGAGGTTTCTTTTAATAATAAATCTTTTAATAATAAAAATGAATACTCTATTCTTTTATAGTCTGAACGATAACATGATAATCAATTGAGCGAGAGTGAGTCATGTGATGAGGTAAACACAACTGGTCATTAAGATTTTGAAAAGCATAAAGAATAAAAAAAAAATTGAAGTTGAGCATAAGCCATAACATACCAATACATGATAAAAAGACACTCAATATGTGATAAAGTGTAAAGTGTAATAAAGCGCGAATACCAAATTTCAAATATAAATGCTATTTAGACGTTGTTTAAATGAGTTTTTTATAATAGTGCTGAGCATATATATGACATGGATGTTCTAAAAAAATTAAAAAAAAAAAAACATGGATGCTCCAAGTTAAGCATAAATAAATTTATTTTGTAATAGAAGATGGTAATATCCAAAAGTCCAAGAATTACTTAAAAAATAGCAACTGCTATTCACGGATTATTACTGATTCGGGACGCTACTTTTTCTCTTCATCTGAAGCTGACGCATGCCATAGAGAATGAACATCTCACACAAGTATGCCACCCACCCCCACCATCGAAAGATTACTGATTTTATTTATGTATATACTAGCACAGGTAAAACAAACAATTCGAACTTAAATATTTGAAAGTATTTTGATTCTGTGCAAAATAATTAAATCTCGGTTAAAAATTTAAAAACATAAACGTTGAAAAATTAAAACAATCGTATCATCATTATAGTTATTGATAAGAATATAATATATTTACTATGTGCACAATGTATGATCATATCACTATTCTTTCAGAAGAGCTTAAAAGGATTCCCTATAATCAGATAATTTCTATTATTATCCTTAACAGAAAAGTGATAGATCATATAAATGTTTCCTTGAGTGATTAGTTGATCGAACATTCTAATAAGCTGACCCTTTGCAATTGTTTGAATTTTATCACCCTATGAGCTAGTATTAGGTTAATCTGTATATAATGTTTGTTGACTTCTATTGCAATTGAAAAAATTTTAATTTGTAAATATATAATATCGAGAGGGACATCTACAATTTCAATAGCCACATAGAATTCAGCAAAAAAGACAATCGACTAGAAATTAAATAGATGGAAGCATTGTTTTAAAAATAAGAGTAATGAAGTAATTAAATTGATATAGATAGAATTTTTTTTAAAATAATGACAGAAAGAATAGAAATTGTAAATCAGAGATTTAGGAGATTTGATGAAAATAAGAATTTATTACTTATATGTAGAAAATAAATTTTGCAAAAATTAAGGAAAAATCATAGTCAGAATTTATTTGCAGTAAATAAATTAATCCAATATATCATTAAGAAATAAAAAAATAAACTGAAGAAAGATTTCATAACATGGTAAAACATAACAAATATAAACAAATAATAATTGAATTATTATTAAAAAAATAATAATTGAATTTTTTTTTGAAAGGAAAAAAATAATAATTGAATTATTATTAGATAGATGCAACTTAAATGAATACAATTTCCTCACTGCCTTAATATGAGAGGTGTTCAACTGCATTACGGAAACCTTACAAAACCAACCGTGTAAAATTGGGTATTTTGGGCCACAAAATCTCTTATTAATACTCCTTGATTTAAAGAAAACCGATTTTAGAAAAAAAAAAGATAGAAAACAAAGATTAAATATGACATCAGCAAAGAAATTTAATTAGCCCATGTTTAGATGGGAAAAAGGGTAAAAGACTACGTTTGATTTAATTAGATAATAATAGATATGAGAGGTGTTCATCCGCATTACGAAAACCTTACAAAACCGACTGTGTAAAATTGGGTATTCTGGGCCACATAAATCTCTTATTAATACTCCTTGATTTAAAGAAAACCGATTTTAGAAAAAAAAAAAAAAAGAAAGAAAACAAAGATTAAATATGACATTAGCAAAGAAATTTAATTGACTCATATTTAGACGGGAAAAGGGGTAGAAGACTACCTTTGATTTATTTAATAATAATAGATAATAGAAATACTGACCCGATAATAAAATAGCAAAATCAGTTTTAGAAAAAAAACAAATAGTAAATATGACATCAGCAAAGAAATCTAACTTTTCATGGTGAGTTCTATTAATAATAGATTTTTGGGACATTATACCCTTAGTAACTAACTTTTCATGGTGAGTTCTATTAAGGGAGGAAAGTCCAATATCAAATAAATACAAAATTATATCTAACATAAAATTATATCTAACATATAAAGATCTCAATTACTCTTCTTAACAAAGATAAATCTTTTTTTCCCAAAAACAAAAAGTTAACCTTTTAAAATGATAGCCAAGTTTTAATATATGCTATCGGGGTATGTGAAGTTAGTGAATGACAAATATTCCAACGAATGCAAACTTTCATGGGATTTTCACAGGTGTCACCCACCTCTTCTTCCTTGACAAATTGTTTGCTCGTCTCTCATCAGTAAATATTCACTCTAACAAGCAATTTGATCTTTTTTTATCAGTAAAAATTCTTCTCTCTAAGGAGTTCGATTTGATCAAAGAGTACAAAATAAGTACATGGAATTCAAGACTGATTACTTTGATAAGCTATCGTGATGCATGTCAAGAGGTAAAAATCCTACATCTAATCTAATAAATATATATAAATAAATAAAAGGCTTGCATTGGTTAGGTTGGGTTAGTTTTGACATCGGCAAGAGACTAAACCCATTTCGCCGGTTTGACAAGACTGTGGTTCGTTCATCCTCCCTTTTTTTTCTTTTTCTTTTTTGTGTCAAACTAACCGAAACTGATCAGTTTGGGTCAATTGTTGGTTGGGCCCGAGACGTTGAACCTAATGCCGAAGTCTAAATAAATAAATAAATAGTATCCGACAATTAAATCTCATAAAAAAAATAAGTAGAAAATAAATGGCCAACATACAAATACTTTAGTTACTTATCTTAATAAGGTTGACCTTATAAGATGAAGTACAAGTCCTAACATGGAATTAGACAGAGTTCGGCAAAGGTTCTGACTCTAATACCCTATTAAATTATTGATGAAGACCACTTAGTTTAAACTTTAAACAGATAGATCGGGTCATTTTTATATTATTTATTTATTATAGTCCCAATGTAGACTACTCGTCTTAATAATCTTGACCAATTAAAATGGATCACCAAGGCTTATAATAAATAATCTTTTTGAATCCCGTATAATAAATAATATTGACGATACAAAAGTTGATATGTTACACCATCTGAAAACGTATTAATAATTTTTCTCATAGCATTAATAGAACAAAATAGAGTGTTCAGATAAGTGCTTTTGTCTGTTTAGATATGCTATGTCGTGTGGAATAACGTGTAGGTATTTTTCTATTGCATTGATGATTGTGTTAGAGTAAAAATAATAATAATAAATAAATAAATTACTCATGTTACTTAATGCAAGGAATGATGGTCATTGGTGGAGTTTATCCATCTTATTCGTCTACTGATAAAATTTCTAAATCAGAGTTGTTACTAACTTTTATCGTGTCAGCAATTGTGCTTCTCCGATAGCCAGACTTTACCCATGGCCAAATGTATGTTGCAATCTCCAAAGTGATAAGTCATTCAGGGTTGAAAATTCTTATTTGTGATAGCAACGGTCGGGCAATCAACTCCACAACAAACGTTGTGTACACATTAGTCTTTCAAAATTTGTAATGATGAAGTTTTTTTTACTTTTTATTTTTTTGACTTTGTTTTCGAACTACTATTGCTTTTTCATATTATTAACAAGAACTTGGATGCACGGGTAGAAAAACTAATTAAGAAATAAAAACTCAAGTCTCAATAAATTACGGAGAGGGGCGCTTCACTGTTTGTATTGCGATCCACAGCTTGATAAGTGAGTTATCCCACTTTGGCCTGGTTATCAATGATCGTCGAAATTTGTATAACAAGATTGGTAATGTATTAATGTTGCGTTCTTCTGAATCAGTAGGATTGCGAACCAAGTTGCTCACAAATTAGAAAGAGCAGTTAGTTTTTTGTCAAGCTCGGTATAGTGGGAAGAGACTCCTCCCACTGTCATTTTCGATGTATTATTTATGGATGCAAATAATAAATAAGTGGTTTTTTTTTTGTGCGATTTATGACTTAGACAACTCTTACGGGTGGTAATCACTATCAAAGCAGTGGTGGAATGTTTTATATAAAATTCTCATGGCCCACTTCAAAAAATTAGTGTTTTTTTTTTTTTTGTGTGTGATTTATAACTTCTTAGCTAGAAAACTCTTACTAGGTTTTGAGAACGAAATTTCTCTCAAGAGCCACTATATATAACCTTTTCAGCACATCACTTTAACAGTTAACTTTTGAGAGTGAATTTTGCCTAAGTTTGTAAAAATCCCACACGCTTGATAGGAGTTACAGAAACTCCACCAATCATTTTTATCAAAATAAAGACTTATTACACACATATGGGGTATAAAAAAAGATCTTATTTTAGCAAACTCACACATCTTATGTTATAGTTCCAATTTATTACATTGACTAACAAAATAAAAACTATATAATGCGTCCCTATTATCACGTGTCATCTATTGACTGACGCAATATTTACACTTTGAATCACTTAGGTCTCTAAATTTTTTTTTTGTTTTCATCACGCTGGGTCCTTAAACTTTTATAAATATGCACAAAAGATCTCTGTTAACGGAATTCGTCAAAAATTTTATTAAATCGTTGACCATATTACCTTTAAACTCTTATTCTTTAAATTTAAAAAGAAAAAAAACTCTCACCACCGTACCCAACCCCCAACGGCACACGCTTTGGCTGCCAAATAAAATTTATTATACGGATTTTTAAATATATACTTCAATGAATGCAAATATTCTGCACGTCTTTCTGCCAAATAAATTTTTATTATACGGATTTTTTCGTGTCACGGTGGATGGTTTTATAAAGAATTTTTATGAGACAAAATTATAAGTAATTTTTTTTATAAGAACACAATGCGCATATTGAGGCACCATAAGTCATCTTAATTTTGTTAGACACATTATATATATATATATATATATGCCACACACACACACACGTTATCATGTGGGATTTAAAATCAGAGTATGAAACACTATCAACGCAATACTACACTATCTACATGTTATATTGTATTTTTATTACCCATGCTTTACAGCATCTCTAATACCAAGGGTGAAGGTCCAAAGCCATACCAGATTGAAGATAGAGATACACGAAAATTGAAGCGGACTTATATGTTTCATTTTTTTCTTTTAATCAATTTTCTGTCTTTTACCTTACTTTTTCTTCATCGTGTCATGTGTTAGGTCCAAAATCACACCTTCATTTCCACTTTCTTCATTATTATTTATATCATTATCTTTAATTTTATTTATTTCTCCCTCCCACCCCATAAACCACAACCATGCATTTATTCGATGAATATGCCCGCGGTCTCATTTTCTTGTCTTCTGGTTATAATCGATATATTCTCCTTTTTGAGATTTGTGAACAAGATGCCACTTTTCCTGGCACGCGTTGGACCTGGAAAAGCACTTAAAAATGGAAATGGTCCGCCCAAGTTGGACGTTAGTGATGAATGATTTATCACATTTTGTCCTTTGTTAATTGTTACCATGTTTAGAAATCCAAGTCCATCAGCTGGTTCGACTGAAAAAAAAATCATATATGGGTCCAAGAATTCTAAACAGGAGGAGTTTTTTGACCAAACGTCATTGAACTTTTCAACTTATAATTAGATTGCTAAACTTTAACTGTACTTATATTCAGCAAACAAAAAATGTAGTAATAATCAACAAGAAAAGAGAAGAAAAATAAGAAACAAGAAAAAAATAGAGAGAAGAGTGACAAATAGCTCATCCCAGTGTTTCAAAAGTGCAGAAAAACGTCAACTCAAAACTTCAAGCATTAAAAGTATAAGCGGCGCCTAAGCTTTAAAAAATGTTTTTCAATTTTTTTATTTTTAGGATCACTATAAAACTATAAGCTAATTGAAATTAATTAATGTATATACCAATTATGTAGAAAGACATAAATTGTAAATATATATATATATATATTTAATGAATAATTTTTACTTCAATTTCACAATACAATGTTTGTATTTTCTCACATAAGTCATTATTTACTTCTCTTTTTTGATATTTTGTCTCTTCTTTATTTCTCATATGGCGAATTACACTTTTGGAATATTTTTGAGCTTATATTAACCTTTTAATTTGAAATTAATTTTCATTGGATCTCAAAGACAATAAAAATAAAGAGAAAAAAATGGGGGAAAAAGGCAGCTTAATTTGCGCCTAGGCCCACATTTTTCCACACCTAAGCCCGCATAATCCTGCTTAATCTTGATTAATTTATCAAAATTTTGAGTTGACCGGCTTTTTTCACATTTTTTGACAAAGCAACGCGTTTAATTTTTTTATGGCCTCTTTCCTCTCGAAGACATGCATCTCAAACATTTTTTTTTAAGGAAACTATTGGCAACTCAAAAAATAATAACCCCGCTAAACGTACAGTGAGAGATCATTTTTAATAGAATACCATCATTAGAGCATGATTAATGTATACGAAAAAACCTAAATTTTGGGTTTTAGGGTTTAGGAAAATCTAGAGCCTTCTTTGCAATGTGAGGCTCGAGCTTCAAAGTTCTATTGTTGATTTCTGCTCCTAAAAATCTAATGTGTCATTTGAACAACTCCATTTTCTTTTTAGAAATAACAAGTCCATGTTTTTCAAAAAGAGCAAAGACAGTGTGTAAGTGTGCAATGTGTTCTATTTCTTTTTTTGAAAAGACTAGAACATCATCAATATACACACACAAAAAAGTTTTATAAGGTTAAAAGATGTTATCTATCTTTCGTTGGAAAACTGAAGGTGCATTTTTAAATCCAAATGACATAACCATCCACTCAAAATGTCCTTCGGTACAACTAAATGCAGCCTAAGGTATGGAATCAGGGGGCATTTTTACTGCCCCCTCCCCCTTCCCACAGGGCGAAAAAAAACAAAAACCATTTAATATAGAGAGGAAGAGGGGGAAAAGTTAGCCCCACACTTACCTTCTTCTCCCACTATATTCATTAAAATATATATATAATAAATTTAAAAAAATAATATTATGTAAAAGATTAGATATCAATTGTACCAAAAAAAAATAATGACAAAATAATTTGTAAAAAATTTTTAAAAAATAAACAAAATCCTTTAATACGTTTATCATCCAATTTTTCCCTACACATTATTTGGAAAAGATTTTTTCCTCCTGATTTTTTTCCGACTAGATTCTTTCCCCCAATATTTAATCCGGCTCTTATTGTCTAAAAAATTGAGTCTCACCATATTGGGCCTAAATACTCCAATTATTAGCCAGACATATTGGGACCATATACTCAAATTTTTAGCCCATTAAAACTATAGTTCTCCAATCTGAAGCTTGATGAGGCATGCAAAAGCACATACTTCAGATTCTTATAGAGCGTTAATAGCTAAAGAAATGACATATATTTCACTATTTATGGGCATATTTGTGACATTATTACCGCTACGCCATCCTTGCAGAATACCCGTAATCATCTCCCACCGAATGTCCAACCATAGGCATACGTGTCGAGAGATTATTGGGAGGATTGTATAGGCCCCGTTGTGCGTATGACGAGATATCATTTTTGGTGTGGCGAGAGATCACTGGGACCGTGCCACATGTTAGTGGGAGATCGGAACTACAAATAAGACCCCCAAGGAAACAAGATTCCAACTTGTTCAACTTCATGATTTTCTGGGAGATGAGGATATCAACACTTTCATTAATGTACAATAACAATCTAGAGAGAGATGGCACCATTGACTTGAGAAAACACTGCCCTTGAATGCAATACAATATAACATACTCAAAGAAAATAACAATAAACTTTCTGACAGTGATAGAAAATAAATATGTCAGCAAAATAGCAAAATTAGATAAGATTTAAAATTCGAGAATGTGAAATATTAAAGCTAAAACACAACATAATAAAAAGGATGCAGATCACTGCCCTGCTTAGGTTTTATATAAGGAATAAATAAAAAGAACAGTCTACATCAAACTTTAGCAGATAGAACCACCAAACTGTTACAGAGAATGTAACAGGGAAGTAGATAATCACATTCACAAAGCCAGAAAGGCTTATATTCTATGGAAGTAAACAACATCAGTTTATAAGAGGATATCTCTATGCTTCTAGGAGAACTTCAGTTCTCTCTTAAGAAGCCTAAACAAACGACTAGGGATCTGGCTCGATAATCAGCATGTCTGAGGAACAAATATATAGAGGAATGGAATGGTTGATCTAGATAACATAATCAGACCACTCAGATATGTGTGATGTGTGATCCATGGTCAAGCTAGGCAATTTATCTAGCTTACCTCCAATCAATTTAGCAGGGTTCCCTACAGCAGTAGTTCTAGCAGGTACCTGTTTTAGCACTACAGATCCTGCACCAATCTTGGCTCCATCTTCAATTCTAACATTGCCCAAAACACAAGTACCAGCCCCTATCAACACCCCGTCGCCAATTTTCGGGTGTCGATCGCCTGTGTCTTTACCAGTGCCACCCAATGTCACATTGTGCAAAATTGAAACATTATTCCCAATCACTGATGTCTCTCCAATAACAACTCCTGTTGCATGATCCAGTAAAATCCCTCTCCCAATCTTCGCCCCGGGATGAATATCCACGGCAAAAACCTCAGAAACTCTGTTTTGTATCAATAAAGCCAGGATTTTCCTCCCCCTTAACCATAACTTATGTGCTATCCTATGTGCCTGGCAAGCTAAATATCCTTTGAAATTCAAGAAACAGTGCACATAACTAATACAAGCGGGGTCCCTCTCCTTAACTGCCCTTAAATCATCTTTTACAGCTCCCATAATATCTTTATTCTCCATGAGAACCCCAAGGAAAAGATCATAAAGGGTACCACTAGGCAAGCTAGAATTGCTCAATTTCATAGCCAGATGATTGGCCAAAGCTGCTTCCATGGAATTATGTATCAAAATTGAGCTAGAGTAATAATTGGACAATATGGGTTCTTCATCAATATCTGACCAGGCTTCATCGTTCATCAGCTTCCACAAATCATCTCGATATTCTTCACGATCAACATAACCATCATCCAATCGATTGGCATTTTTCTCCGAAATGGGGGCGCAAGAAACAGTGTCAGCAGAATCGTGTCGACAGTATTTAACATAATTCTGAAAGACATGGTCATCAACACGGGTTCTGTTAGGGGGTTTTGCCCGAGGAGGGGTGTCTGTTCTTGAAGAGTGTACACAAGCGGTCATGGCGAAAGTGGAAAGCTTGAATAAATTGAAACTAGGCTGTCTAAATTGGGGTCCAAGAAAATTTGCAGACATAGAATGATAGAAACAGGAGGCGCAAGAAAATGTGAACCGAAGGATGGAGGCTTTTATAGAGCGGAAGATGTGGATAGCGAAAAGGGCAGGACCAGAACTTTCACTGGAAAGTGATATTCTTTTCTTTTTCTTGGGAAAAATCGAAAAATTATTTAAAAAAAAAAATGGGAAAGGAATCCATGGCGAATGTACCGATATGAGGTGTAGTGGTGGCGGAATTGACAAGGGTCCACCGCAACGCAACGGGCAGCCACTTCTGTGGCCGAGCAATTTACCAAGGGGCAAATCTCGTCCACCTGTCCACCTGTGACTCTAACCAAATCTTTCTTTTTCTACTTGACAAAGAAAAAGATAATCTTGATAAGGAACCGAATGCGAACCATCAGTTTAGTCAAAAATACGTATGGATGGATGTGTTAATATAATCGAATATTGAGTTGAGCGTGCGTAAACTTTTTCCCTTTTGATAAAGGGGAGAGAGAAGGGGTGAGGGAAATTAGAAGAGGAATAATTGTGTTTGAATTTGAATACTTGTGTTTGAAAATTTGAGTATATCTAATTATTATAATGTTATTATTATTATAATACAAACGATACAATTAGAATTACAATGTGTTTCATGTTTTGTTAATTTGAGTGTTAAGTTATATTTTTTTAAAAATATAAGTGGAGATTGGGGAGGGGTAGAAGTTAACTCAAATTTTAATTGACTTGTCCCTAACGTACAATGAATTGGCCTAAATTGAGTCAAATTATTATAGGATGAATCTAGTCTACTGATAAAATTACAATTTTGTCAAATTATAATGCCAATTAGAAAGAGGTTTGTGGAGCCTTTAGGAATCTCATGATTTTTTTTTGCTTTTCTTTTTTTCTTTTTTATAAAAAAGAAATTCTACGAGATTAATTTGATATTCAACTCGACGCTTATTTAAACTTGAAGCTTGTATTTTTATATTAGTTATGTAGTCACAACAACATTGGAAGTACAAGCAATAACGCCAGCAACAACAAAAAAAGGGGACAACATTTATAGCTACACAAACACGACAGACGATAAACTTTGATTTAATAAATAAGTGGTTTCTTCCACGTGACGTGCATATCTGACGACTTACGTCTGAGCAGTAAATGGAGCTAGATAAACAAGATTTGTGGTGAATAAAAATAGAGTGATGCTACATGTACAGATAAGTATATAAATATATTTACAGATAGAGTATAAAATTATAATTTTATTTATATATTCTCTCTTTTCTTTAGTGTATAACACATGATGAAATTATAATTTCACACTTTTTTAATAAATATATCTATATATTTACATGTACAAGTAGATTAATTTATAAAAATATATAAGAAGGCAATAAGAAGTTGTTTTCTGTCGGCAGATCTGGTAGCAACCCATAAAATTGTAAATTTTCAAAGGACTCCTTCAGCTAGCGTGACGAATGCGGTGACGGTTTGTTACAGTTTCAACTCCCTTTCCTTGTACTCATTAGCTTTGCCCTTCGACTACAAAATTACGTGATCCCTTAGCTTTATATCTCCCAAATCTATATATATATATATATATATTAATAATTAAATTAAAGATACTGTAGTAAAGTTTAATCGCATTTTCTTCGTATTTTTTGCATTTTGTAAGGATATTTAAGTCATTTTCATTGTTTCGACGGTGAATTATCTGATTTTTATTCTTTTTCATTGATTTTACTTTTGTTTTTATAGGATCCTATCAGTTCCTAAAGATTATTACAAAAGTTCATTTTTTTAACATGTTATTTGTTTACCATACGATTCAATTGTCGTATAAGGGTGGTTAATGTACTATCTATTATAGTAATAGCTACTACTGATTTGATTAGAAAAAAAAGTTTTCTACGATAAAATGATTGACAAATTTTATAAGCAAGCTACTTATATTATATATGTCACTGTTACTATCGCAACATATTATTATATTTTAGACTTTTATAATCTGAATTATAAATTTTTCTTGTAACACATGGTGAAAATCTAATATTACCATATAAATTGCTTCCCCCAACCATATATATTATTCTAATAAAATTCAAGAAGAATGTTTGACAAGCAACAAGAAAATGAAAAACCAGTTTGCAAAAAAAAAAAAAAAAAGGAAGAAAATGAAAAACCACATTTTTAAGTTTCCCTTCATTTTCAAACCAATAATTAAGCAACTATTAGATGTGGAGACAAGCAACTAGAGGGATTAAAGTAGAAATAACGTCACGCGACACCCTTTATGTTGATTTTTTCACGTGGAATTCTTTAATTAGACTTGTCAATTAATATTTAATACCACGTATATAAGCTTTATTGATATTTTATAGCATTACACTAGTAACAAATTGTCTATGAAAAAGCTTTCAATTATGCAACGGATTTGCGGGTGGAATATTTTTTATTTAGAGAGCTAAGAGAAATTCAAAATATTGAAATATGAAAAATTTTCAAAACCTCTCGAAAAAACTTTCCACCTAATACATGCAACATTTATTTCAAATCCAAGGCACGTGATTTTCAAGTTCACATGACATGCATTCGATATACGGGTAGGAAGTTTTTTAACAAAACCTTCGAAAAGTTTTTTAAAAAAAACCCATTGAATTATATTTTAATTATTTAGCATATCATAATTTTTGCTTAGCATCGATCCGACTTATAGTAGGCTAAGGAAAATCTCTTTGATGTCTAAGCCGATAAAACTTGAATAAAACGATTGCGTTACACCCCACTACTCCAGACATTATTTTAAGAAAAGTAAGGTGTAAAATAACACCAAATCCACATCTTCGTCCTGACATGTCATGCAAATACATGATAAAGCACAAAATGTAGCAAAAGGATGAATACATGCTTTGCACATACTTTGGAACTCAAAAAGAACCGAATGAAAAAAGTTTCTCCTCAAAAAGCCAACTGAAAATGTGAAATCGTGATTAAAGTAGGCCTTTGTCCACCCATCCCCAACAATCCCATTTCTTAAAATGGGCACTTTGCTCATGTGAGCACCTCTCACATAGATAGCAGGATCCACTGACCTGGACAATCACGCGACAAATCTTAACGCGTGTTGCCCAACGTGGGTCCCACTGCCCACGTGAGAGGTGTTAATATGGGCATTGCACCCGTTTGAAGATTAACACTTCGAGGAATGTGGACTTTTGTTTGCACATTTCCTACAGCACAAGCGCTAAGTATTACACAAAAGCAGTAACAGCAACCGGAGATGCAAAAAGCTTCAGGTACAAAAACAGAGGTCATTAGTATCCGAAACGCACAATATGCATCAGCATCATATATTAACAGAAGAAACTGCAGTCAACAGGAAGATATCAGTAGCCACAAATACTCCACTTGACATCCTCAGTTGATTAAAACTCGTCAATGAAAATAAGAGACAGAATCCAGATGTGAGCTTAATATCAATGGCTGAACAAAGTAGTCATTTAAAGCCAATATTGTAGATCACAAAACAATAGATAGAATGGTAAAAATTTACTTGCAAAGGCAGAGTAACATCTATTCAAGGTAAAATTCCATGACAAGTTACCAATAATAAAGAAAATAAGTATACCCAACTAACTATTTGCCTGAATTCACCCTGGAGTCTCAGTTCCATTAAAGGTTGGAGATTACCACATAAAGCAAGGAACGAATACCATCATCAAAGCTTGACCTCAACATCAACACCAGCAGGAAGGTCCAGCTGCATAAGTGAGTCTATTGTTTGGGCAGTTGGGTAAAGAATATCAATCAGGCGCTGATGAGTCCTAATTTCAAAATGGAACCTGGCATCTTTGTGCACATGTGGAGACTTGAGAACACAATATACTCTTTTCTTGGTTGGTAATGGTACTGGTCCCATGGTCTTTGCATTGGTGTTCTTTGCAGCATCCATAATCTGCTTGCATGAATCTTCTATCAAGGGTACCCAGTAAGACCTCAGTTTTATTCTAATCTTCTGCTTAGGCGCCATCTAAGAACCAAAATTTCCATTCTTAATTATTCAAATTGAAGCATATAAAATTGGAACGGACAAGGTTAAAATTTAATAAAGAAAATTTCTCAATTGAACAACAGCTTCAGGAAATGTTTATTCACCACAAGAGAGCAGCATTGTTGGCAACAGCAAGATACTAAAGGTTAAAGAAGTGAATTTACGCATCCGTTGAGTTCTTGCCTTTATATAAATTAATCAATCTTTCTTCAACCTCCTCAATAGTTGCATTGACGTTCTAGTAATAAATCTATATGCAGCAAAAAGGTGGCTCTTATCGACTTGATTACTACAAAAAAAAAAATGAAATCCACTTCTTCACTTTGTTTTCCTTGAGATGGTGTTGCCACTAAGAATTTATTCAAAGTATGGAAATCCCCATAACAATAACAATAAAATATCAAAAGGATATTTTCTTATGGGATGAAATACAGTAATTTAACGTGAACCAACTACTAAACCAGACAATTCTTTACCTAATACGAGTTCATTTGGCACCAGATAATAAAAAATGTTAAGGTCTATACAATCACATCCATGACTAGAAGGACAGTATCCCAAAGTGAAGCCCTTCCATTGGACAACCCATTTGCAAAAGTAACTCTAGAATTACATAAAGTGGGCAAATTACAGCCTCACCCCTGGATCGTGCAATGCCACACAAGAATCAGTTAAACAGACAGAATCCCAGTATTATAATTCGAGCAAAGCAAAATTAATAGCCAACAACAAATGAAACAAAGCTAGAAGCAGAGGAAGTAAAATTCCTAGTCAGTCAAGCAGAAATTAGGAAGAAAGGTGAAGTTACTTTATCAGAATCTGCACCAACACTCAGCGTTGAAGCGGCAGGAACCTCATCCTAAAAACCCAAAAAGATATCCTTTTAAATAACATGAAAACAAAAGGATATTCTAAAGAAAATTATAATCGGGTCAACAAAAAAGAGAAAAAGAAACAAACCGCAGAAGCAGCATTTGCCTCCATAACTTCAGGGACAGCGCAAATTCTTGAAGCGGAAAATCGAGAGGGTACCAGGGGATGTAACTTTGAAGAATTAGAGGAAGTGAAGGAAAGAAAGGAAATTTGGGGTATGCCGTTAGTACCGGAGGAATTGGATAACGGGAAAATCGGAGCCGATAGCGAGGATAATGAAATTGAAGCCATTGTTTTCGCACTCGAGGCTCTGGGTTTTTGGGTTGGGTGTGAGAGAAGTGAGACTCTGAGAGGTACGCAAATTCTCACATTATCCAGAAGTTATCGAGGGTCGAAATGAAAATGGTGTCTTTCTTGTGGATTTTGTTTAATTTACAAGATCAACCCTTATGCGAGATAATATTCCAAAAAGGTTTCTAACTTTTGCAAAATATAACAAATAAGTCCTCCCTTTTTCCTTTTTAAACGATCCTCCACTTTTTAAAAGTTTGATCTAATAGCAAAGACACCATCTTCCCGCTACTGGTATAGACTCAAGTCACAGTTCATTTTCTACGATTCTCAACTTGTATTGTTAAAATTCACATTGTAAATATATCGTATATCCATACACACCACACAGAGTGGACAGTTTTATTACAAAACCTTCGGAAAGTTTTGGGAATAACACATATTATAACTCTCCAATTTTACTCATTAAGAATTTAGGGGGCAAGAAAATGAATAACCGTTACATAAACCTCTTGGAATTTCATAACTACTCCTTAACAATAAATTCCATTTACATTTAGAAATTGAACTCTCCCTCCTTTAATTAACCCATTAATCCATTATCCCTTTCATGGTGTAACTTCCATGACTTAACCCTTCCTCTTTCAAATTCTCTTCTTTTTCTATTCTATTAATACTTCTGTAGAGTCTCAGTTTCTTTTCCAAATAATAATGCCAGAATTCAGATCGGAAGAGCGTTTAACTCTTTAATAAATTTCAAGTTACCCAGCTACACACTCCAGATCAATATCAATTCATTGCTTATTTCCCCTGTTTCTTGCTGCTACTCAAACAACTCTGCTTATTCGAAGCTTTAAGTGAAACAAAAGTCCGTTTTCATGATGAATTTATCGTGTTTCAGTGCTTGGTTTCTGGGTTTCCTGCTGCTGTCTGGTGTGATCGCACAGATCACAATTGATCCGAAGAATTATATTACCTGGGATGACATGAAAGTGGAGGATCACAGGATGTTGGATCTAAGAAATGAAGGCAAGTCAAGTAATAAGATCATTGTAGTCGACCAGAATGGCTGGGGGGATTCCTTGACAGTTCAAGGCGCAGTCGATATGGTTCCTGTACACAATTCTCAGAGGATCAAAATTTACATTCTCCCTGGAATTTACAGGTTTGTATTTATCAGTTTCTGAGCTTTTTATTTAACCATAATAAGTAGTTTTCATGCATGCAGATTCATTAACTGCCCACTACTAATAATTAGAAATAGAACCCAAAAAAACAGAGTTTTATCTAATCCTCTAATAATATATACTAGCATTTCAAGTCGCTCTAAGTTTTTCAAATGTTGCGTGTGCAGAGAAAAGGTGTTTGTTCCGGCCTCTAAGCCTTACATTTCCTTCATTGGAGCTGAAAATCGATCGTCTGAAACTGTTATAACTTGGCATGACAAGGCTTGTGATAAGAATGAGAAGGGAGCTGCAATGGGTACATTTAACTCAGCCACAGTTAGAGTAGAATCCGATTATTTTGGTGCATCAGGGATCACTTTTGAGGTAGGTAGTTTATCTTGACATTATTACAGTTTGAAGATTTTAACATAAACTTGTGTTTTTTTTTTTTTTAATGCGTAAATGACAGAATACTGTCCGAGCAGTGGGTGGAGGGGCTAACGGATACCAAGCCGTGTCTTTCAGAATAAAAGGAAACAAAGCCATGTTTCACAGAGTTCGGTTTCTGGGATCACAAGATACGCTTTTGGATGAAGCCGGGACTCACTATTTTTATCAATGCTTCATTCAAGGAACTACTGACTTCATATTTGGCTATGCAAAGTCACTCTATCAGGACTGCTTGCTTCACGTCGTTGAGGATGGATTCGCAATAGCAGCTCATCACAGGAACTACGCCAATGAAGATACAGGCTTCTCGTTCTTGAATTGCACAGTCGAGGGAAATGGAAAGGTTTTCCTGGGAAGAGCATGGGGACCTTATTCCAGAATAATATACTCTTACTGTTACTTCGCGAACATTATAAGACCAGGAGGATGGGATGACTTCTCAAGACATTCTAGAGATGGGTAATTATGAAATCTCCATTCTATATTTTTTTCGTAAAAAAAAATTGTTAGAAATTTCTGATATGAATGCATTTTTTGATTGCAGTACTGTGGAATTTGGAGAATACATGTGCAGAGGGGATGGATCTGAAAGGAGTAGAAGGGTGCCTTGGTCTAAAGAGTTAAGCTTCCAAGAGGCAGTGCCATATTTGGGAACACAATTTATAAATGGAAAGCAATGGCTTAGATTGTAATTCTTTAGTTTGAATCAGATATATATTAGATTAGTAGCAAAAACTTTTACAAACACATTTGATGAAAACCAAAAAAAATATAAAACCAAAAAAAAAATAACGCCGCCAGACGTTTGGGAAGACAATGGGACTAGAAGTGTGCACCCAGGAACCTAATATGTACAAATAGAGCTTTTCGTCTTACTTATGATTTGAAGGGTTGGCATTGATAACTATGAAGTTGTTAATGTTTGGCCATATATGAGTGCTAGTGTCCAAAAAATAAGCCTTGGCATCCATATGTATTAATCACAAGCTATAGTCAAGTAAGAAACCTTAACATAGAAGCACAAATTCTTGCGGCAATAGTTGAGCAGTGACTAATCCCAAATCATTACAACAGCAATCACCCCTACACCCAACAAGACAGCAAGAAATTTATGGTGTGGTGTGTCGACAGAGACCGATTTCAGAGGCTTATAACCCTTGGACAGTAAATGGTTAATCGATACATAGATAAAAACTCCGCAAGCCAGACCCATCGATATTGCATAGATCCAGTCTGCCACGGCACCCTGTGTAGTTGAATCTATTATAATTCCAATGGCAATCCCGATGGGACTTGATATGGCGAAGGCGAAAGAATAAGCCACACACGATAAGAGGGGACGATCAGGGATCATCCTAAGAAGAGCTATCCCCATAGCAATTGCAGCAAATATCTTGTGTAGACAGACAGTCCAGAGAGCTCGCCAAGCATCTGCTCTCGTCTCTGCTACTCCAATCGCAATGCCCTCGAACACGGAATGAAAACACAGAGCAGCTATTAACAAGATTGAGTCCCCGTATGAAGCAGCAGTCATCAGGGAAGCATTAGCAAGGTGTTCTTCCATACCAGTAACATCCTAACAAAGCAGGAAATATCAAAATCATGAAGGAATCTATGAAGTTTTTGGATATGGAGCGCATGTCGATTCTTCACCGACTCACCTGATGCTGCGAGTCCGAAGGCGTTCCATTACTGGTCCCTTTTCCACTCTGAGAAGCTGCAGAGATAAAGAAAAAATAGATAAAACATCCTCTTATCTAATGGTTAACCATATGCATCATGAATATTAAAGAAAAGGTATTGCTTCATTCCAAGAAGTGTTCCTATATTGCAAACTTGATACAGAAAATCAAGGGAAACAAATGAAGAACTTCTACTGATCTGCTTCTTAGTTAAGGATGCGCAATTTCCTCTGTTTCGGTGCCACAACCTTCAAATTGCATAAACTCGACTTTATGTCAGATGATGGAACAGAGAGAAGACTACCATCATACTTCAACTTTATGTTTCATAGTAGAAGTTTCAGACTGAAAACTCATAGAAATTACAGTAAGCTGGAAAATTTTGATGTTGTGATGGAAACAAAGCTAAGAAAGATCTAACCATTGCTTCTTCAAAGGCAAGCACGGAAATCATATATAACCAAACAAACAAACTTCCCAAACTCAAGAAAGTTGCCAAAAATCTTTCCGTAAAGCTTACACTTACTGTTAGCACAAAAAGCCAATCAATCAAATATTTATAGCATCAAAATTAAAAACACTAAAATGCCTCTTCGTAACTTTACAAGTAAGCCACATTGTGCAGTCTGCATATCAAACATTCTCTCACCAGGGAATCGAAATAATCTCGAGAACATTCCACATCAACGAAAAGAAATTTTTTCACAAATCCCCAAGAGCCATAGGAACTATATAAGAAGCTCTGAACTTGCAGTTCAAGAAAGCATAATCAAGAATTCAACAATTTGATACTTATAATGATACATGAGGCTGCACATGTATCCATGAATATGAACTAATTCCACAGAACAAAATCACATACCTTGGATCTCAGGATCATTGTTTGCAGAAACACTCTTCTGCTTCCCATAAACATAAGAAATAACACAATCAGCTAACATGGTGAGCAAATATCCAGCACTTGCCAGCATAAATGCAAAAGGGTACTCTTTCTCCGTCAAGTCCCCAAACGTCTCATTAGAGTCACTCAAGAAATGCATCAGAGCCGTCCCCAGGAAAACCCCACCTGCAAATTGCGTCCCAGTCACCAAAAACCCCTCATTCCATTTCATAAAGTAGGGAGAAATCCCCCCAATAAAAGTCCCTATAAACACCAGTATCAGGCACCAAATCTTCACCAAAACCAGAGAACGAGCTCTCAGGTTCGGCTTATCCGCCGGCGAGCCCAAGTCCGAGTCAGAGTCAGAATCAGAATCTCCGTCGTGGGAGCCACCGTGAGCGGAGGAGGACACGAGGAGGAGGAGCAGAGTGAAGGACAGAATCAGAATATAGCGACCCATTACAAAATTAAACAAAATGTTCTTCTCATAAATTATTGAAAATTGTATTCTGGATCTTTATAGGGAGACTTGGTGGAAAAATTTGCGCCAAGTCTTTGTTTTTTGTACTACTCGCAGTCAATGCGGGTAAAACAATGGAGCTAGTGCGTGTTCTGTGTGTACTGCCGTTGGAGAGAGATGGAAAATTTCCATGTGAAGTACGTACAATATATGGGCAAAATGATGTTACAGTTAATTAATCAACCAATAGTCGTTACGTTAGTATATTAACGTTTTATTTCTCTAATCAATTCTTGTATGGGTTGAAATTCTACCTTATTTTTCACTATTGATATCCATCTCGTCAACTGAAATGCCCGATTCTTAAGTCTTTCGTTCGACAATTGTAAGCATAATTGAGATAAGTTGCGGAGCGCGACAGTATTAAAAGGGTGAGCCAGAACGGTAAACGTGATTAAAATTTAACAAACTAGAAGAAGAAAATTCCAATGTGAAGGGGGCAGGCCGACCATGGCCCCTTAGCTAAGCCCCTGACTGAGACGTCAAGTTTAAATTTTAAAAATTATTTCAATCAGATTCACAATTATTATTTTCAGAGCAACATGTACAGAAAAGTGAAAACATGCCACTTTATATATAATTATGATATATAATTGTGATTTTAATCAAGTATCAAATACCTAGTGTCGTTACAACTCAAAACAAATAGTCACATCAACCGTTAATATTTTATCACATCACACACCAGTGCTTTAATTCACTTTCAAATAATCTCTAATTGTCAACAATTAAATCATCAAACATGTAATCAACCATATTCAATCCAGTTAAAATCACCTTTACGAAAATCCACGTACATTCATACACTCACGTAATACACGGCAGGTGCCTCATCCGCACCTCCGGAAGGTGATTAAATATTTTTGTTGATATATCAATCCCAATAAGATACCTCCAGCTCTTTGGAAGAATCACCAAAGAACAATTCCTCCGTGCAGATAAACACAGTGTCAATTCTAAACTTTAAACATTCGATTGGCGTTGGTGTCAAAGGGGGAAAATGGAATCAAGAATACAGCCATGTTGCCAATACGTAAAGTCATTGGCTTCTCTTTCATGATATATTCGACCACAAATTGAAAATAAATATATGTTATATAAATGTAAACAAAATATCCCCTCAACCATGGAGCAGCATTTAAGTAAAACCAGCTAACATGATGTGACAACCCATGCAAGTTTTTCTTAGTCGAGATAGAGATGTGAACAAACACGAGTCAAAACCTTATGAAGTGTGAATAAAGACTGATTACATTATTTTGCTAATTCACATGCATATGCAAGTCCTTTCCGTTCCATGAATGCCTGTGCTGCCTGCTTAAACATCCTCGTCAAGCCACTATCAAAAGTTTCGACTCGTGACATTTTTCTCCCATTAAAAACTTAATCAATGAATCAAAAACCACAAATGTTCTTGTTTTCAGAAATATACTATTCAATTTCCTGTAAACATCAATAATATATAATCCAATACAAAACTTCACATCAGAAGCCAAAGCATTTTCTTTGACTAATTCTAACGAGTTAGTTAACTTTCCTAATTCCTATTATGGACCTACTGCAACCTGATCGGATATATGAGAACTGAAGTGGCAAAACAAAATCAAAGAACAAGTTGGCCTTCCCAAGTGAACTTTGAAATTCTCAATCAACTCAAGCTTCCAAAATTTTATGTACCCTGTTAATGCGGAAAAATATATAATCAGACGCATTACAGGTTGAAGAATCTATCCGATCGCATATTACCTACATTCATAATCTTACCCTTGTTCATAGTTTAAAAGAACTCAGTTCCTATAATGTTAGGCAAATAGCTGGCACTGCATCCCCTATCGTCGCCAGAAAGGACTATGATGCCTTTGTTCTTGTATTTTCCTGCACCATTCACGACTATTAAATTAGGACAGTTTTTTTACTCAAAATACATTTGGAATATGCCATGGTAAATCAATGTGATACGAAAACGAATTAAATATGCAAACTCTATTTTATATTAGAATTTAGACAAACTAATCATATTCACATATGCCATGGGATCCACATTTATTACGCAAATCTCCACTGGTTAGTTTAAAATAGAAATACATTTGCCAATAAGGGCTAAGCCACATTACTTTCCCTCAGTTCCAACCCTTGCATTCATATTGATTAATAAAACCTCCGAAAGTACCACTACTGGAAAACCAGGATGCACTCCTTTTTTTTTTCCAGAACTACATGTGACAAATATAAAGTGACTGACATCACTAGCATTTAAAATATATGACATAGAAAGATCTAAGTGAAAGCCATACTTATGAGAGAACTAAATGTGTCAGGCATGATAAACTAATAAATTTACAAATTACTCATGAACCCCTACAAAACTTTTAGAATCCAGCCGCGGAATAATTTCTTACACCCTCCAACACACTAATCTATGCTGCCTTTCCTCTTTTCCTTTCTATTTTTCCCCCTCCGTTGTTCCACTCGTATAGTTTCTCTATTGTTTTGTTCCTTCATCAATAGACCCTTATATTTAATTTGCCAAAATTACAAACATTGCTTTAAATAGTACTCGTCAAAGGGTAAACGAGGAAAATTATATACAAAATTTGCTTTTCTAGCATAATCCTAGGGTTTGCCAATTATAACATGTTATAACAAGGGTTGAAATATTGTACATTTCAAATTTTGAATTCTTGGTATGTGGAACTACCAAAACTTGACAAGTGTTATGGGTTTTAAATTTCTCACATGAATTTCATCGCCATCTACACAACTGGCAAATTTAAGTGGCTCCACATGGTATGACTTCAAAATTCAAAATCCATTATGATTGAAGACATGGTATAATCTGTTGCAAAAAAAAAACCTTAATCTTTGTGAAGCAAATAAGCTTACAGAGACAAAGCAAGTAATTTCTTATGAAATAATTGAAACTATACTAAAAACACACCACATAATTAATACCATACACAAGTTTGAGAAAGCCAGAGAAAGTCAAATATAGGTATCAACACAACCACGGGGAGAACACGGTGTACTTAAGGTGGAAGACCAATAGGTCACAAGCATATCGGTTATATTATGCTTTCTCATATAAGAAACTCAATATTTTATACGTGTTCCATGGAATTGTGAACTTAACTTCAGTACTAAAAGAAAAAGAAAAATCACCTATTTGACAGGGAATACAAGTCATCAAAGAAAAAGAGGATAAAATTTCTGCCACCAGGGAACTTCCATTTAAGATTCAATATTAGCAAGTCTAAAAATCACCCATTTAAAGACGACTGACAAACGTAACTATTAGCAGTCAGAAGTACAACCCAATTGACAGGAAAAAGTATGCAACATAAAAAAAAATTAAAAGATGACAAGTGTCAGAACTAGTTCAGGAACATATCCAAATTCATTCTTATTATCCTAGTGACCAAAATTTAGTAGCCTCTAGGAATGGAATACTGAACTGTAATAACAGGCAACAGAAAACCAGTGAATTAATATGAACTCATAAATTAGGGGAAAAAATGGAGAATAAAGAAAAAGACCTTTCATAATCTTTAGATCGCCGTCTGAACTCTTCGGGAATATCAAGTCCTTGATATGATGCTAGAACGGTTCGAATATCAGCAGGCCCGTTTCTAGCAAGATCTGCCGTCAAATGGAATGTCCTAAAGTTATTATTTGGAGCATGTAGGAATTGAAGTTCACTTAATTAAACAGATCAGGCTGAGTTCCAAAATCAATAAAAATGGACATGTAGCATAATACCTACATTCAAGGAAGGGAATGAGGTCTAGAAGTGCAGTGTCTTCTGCTTCTCCTAGCCATGGTGTTATTGCAATGCAGTTCTCTGTTTGTAGGCTACTTTCCAGAGCATGGCCGCTAATATAAAGAACCCGTTTGGGATCTCTATTCAGCATAGAGAGATCCTGCAAGAGGAATACAAAAGATGTCAATGCTATGCAGGTAAAGCTACCAGGAAAAAAAGCAGCATAACTGGAGACATAAGAATATCCTGTGCACAGCTATGCGCACTCCCGATAGTACAGCTCACCAGCCTGTCCCAGAACAAGCTAGTATTGATAAGTAAGGCTTGGGACAGATGATCACAGCCAACTGTGACCCTTCTGGCAAGGGACAATTGACTTGTCATATAAACATATGGCAGCCACTATTGTTAATTACATAAAGCAAAAGGTACTCAAAATATACAAGCAATCACAATTTGCACATCTAAAAAAACTTACAAATGTTTATATTTCAAAGGTTTTGAGTTCCAAGAATATGAAAGCTTCTTAATATATAAAAGTTGAAGTATTTTCAGTGCCTGAAGACTAAATTTGCATCTCTGATGCTCGGACTTGAGTACACATATTGAATACAGGTACAGAACTGGAAGTTGGATCCTTCTTCTTTTAATAATTTGAACATGGGGATTCAGTTAATAAAAACCCATAATAGTATACCGGTATCGGGATATGTCATACATCTTTTAAGATCATAGAAATTGGTTGAACCAATCACACGTACACATTGAATAGAATATGATTGTCCAACATAAATCACCATTACTCATTTCCATTCATTCTATCTCTATTTCATGCTAACTGGGGGATAAATTTTTGAAATCAAGCTCCAATGAACTCTTTGTAATGGGGGAAAAACCATAAAAAATTTTGGAAAACAGTAAAATGAGTTGAACGAGTATTGCAAAATTTTTCCTCTTTAAATTTAAAGATGCTCTCAGTCATGCAGATTGTGCTACTTAAAATAAAGCAACAACTGTAGATACAATTATTGAATGTATGCATGGCATGGCAGATAAGAGACCTAGAAGCAACAAGATCAACCTACCCTGTAGTGCTTGCCATCAACATATCTTGTTGCTCCCCGTGAAAGTTTATAGCGGATGTTGTGCTCCGTATCCAATCTTTCAAGCACCCTGTCAACAGTCTGCAAGTCCCTTGTCAGAGAAATTAGCCCATACATTAACTACCAAACCAACAAAGTTCTTTCAAGGGAAAACCATACCTCATTCAGCTGGTCAGAGTAAACTACGATTTCGTAGAACTTAGCTAAATGTTCCAGAAATGCATCTACGTCAGGCCGTTTAAGTGTCCTCCATCCTCTCTCTCGCTTCAAAAGAAGGAATAAAAAGAATAAAATGAATTCACATGCCAAAATCAAATCCAAATATATATCTCCATGCAGCCCAATAAGTTAAAAAGAATTCCTAATTCAACAGATCTATCAGTGGCTTAGCAATGTCAGAGATTCTCAATGATTTCACACTGCAGGGAGTTGCCAAATAAGCCAACAAGTAATGCTCTTGAAAGATTTAGAAAGAAGGGAGGTGTTGAATGGAGAATAATTATCTTTGCTATGAATTATGATCCTAAACTAAAGCATGACATATAGCCACAATGAGAAATTGGAATGAGTTAACAGATTTGACAACTTAACCAATGAAGTTTATAAATATATATATATATATATATATATATATATCAAGTAACTACCTTCCAATCAGAAAATATCAACGTCTCATTTAAATCTAAAACAATCGTAAACACATTCTGCTCCGAAGGGTCCAAATCGGGCAGAAGCTTGTCAGATACCGGTTCTGTAAAAACCTATGATGAAGTAAGAAGATCAAAATAAGATATGACAAGGAATAGTAAACAAAATAAAGACAAAGGCATACATTTTAGGGTGTGGAAGTAATGGGTAACAGCAGTTAGGAGGCCCTTACTCGAATCTGTTTTTCAATTAACCTTCTCTGGTCAATGTAGAAGTCAACCAACTTTGCAGGAACTGCAATTATGTAAATGGATAAACGTTGATATATATTTATCCATTGAAACAATGAAAAGTAATGTTACAAGGGGCAATGCAGAATTTTGAAATCCTTCACCCTCCAAAAGAGCACAAAAAGAGAACTCTGTAAAAGAAAAATCCCACCTGTCACTGGGGCATTGCTTACACAAGCTTGAAATTTCTGCATGATTTGCAACAGAGAGTTGTTAACTCCTCCATCTTGGTTTCAGAAAAGAATAATAAAAAATGTAAAAAAAACATGAAAAACAATACTGCAGTTAAGACTACGTTTACCTCTGAATTGATTAGAAACACGAGCTTAATTAGAACCAAGAGAGACCATTAAAGGAAACAGACATAAATGCAGTTTATAATAAAAACGAATATTATATCTGACGCACTTATGGATGACATCTGCAAAAATTACTCTGACAGCAGAATTTTGATTGGAAGTAATGATATGAAAGAGTTCAGAGCTTCTCATATCACCGCCCTTTCTTCAAGCTGTTCCCGTGCCAATTATTACACATACATGAAACAAGTACAAGAATGTTGTCACACTCACATTAAAAGAAGATTCCTCATCTCCAATGGTGTAATTTGCAGATGCTCGGAAGGCTTTTTGTCATATCATCAATTTCATTCACCGAGTATGCTGCAAATAAGAGAATGTATGGTGTTGATGTGGTTTCAATTTATAACGAAACAAACATCCCATTATTATATAAAATGAAGAATAAATGAATAACCATAATGCCAACTGCATTACTCGTAAAAATAAACTAGTAAAAAGTAAAAATAAACTAGTAAAAAGTTAAACAGGAGCCATATCCCTTTTCGAGTAGAAAGAAAAAGGAAAATCCAAAACCAATTCAAAGAGTAGAAGAATGCGAACCGTAGGTGGCATAGCCAGCAGAGGCGACACCGCCAGTGATTGCGGTAATGAGGCCATATTCGAGAAAGCTCAAAACCCAAGACTTCCTCCCAGTACCAGCGGACGAATGCGGTTGCGCCTGATAAATCGGAGGCTGATCGGTGAGGATTCTGGAGGCGGAGAAAAATCGTCTGTTTCTCGAAACGACTGAGAAAATACGCGACGAAGATCGAAGTATTGCAGACATGGCTGATTATCTCGTGATTGTAATAATTAGGTTTCCGCAGATATTATAGATTAGGGTTTTCCGCTGTGCTTACTGAGAGTAGTCTCACGCAAGGAGGAGGTGATTATACCAAAATTTAATTAATTTAATTCATTAATCTAATTTTTGCTTATACATGCTTTATAAGTTTTTATTATTTATTAACTATTATTATTATTATTGTATTTATTTTGGCATTTCGGGTTCCTACATCATCCCCAAATTTCTCTTTCTTTTTATTTTTCTGCAAGTTATCTATTTTCCATAATACTTTGATATACTTGTCATAAATATTACTATATACTTTTAAGAAGGGTAATTATATCTATACCACAATTTTTATTAATTGCACAATAATTTTAATTCTTTTTCTTACTTACTAAAAAATAAATGAATTAAATGACATATATAACCGTTACATTTTTAGCCACACCACAACATAAAAAACCTAATATATATCCTTAGGTACACCAAAACTAAGAACCCTAATTTTTTTTTTTTGAAAAACAATTACAATCCACATCATAACAGTACAAGTGCATATAGATATACATCCTTCTAAAACATAGCACACAGAAACTAACAATACAAACCCCTGTACATGTGGCTATAAAAAATCAATAATACAAACTCCTATACAGGATACTACAACTACATATAAAATGTAGACGAACCCTCATATAGAGGGATCGAACCTGGGACCTCTACGTCGCAGGGCCTCATCGTTAACCCCCTAACTAAATGGACTAAAGCCTCATTGGCAAGAACCCTAATTGTTATTTATTGGCAACACCACAATTGAGAACCCTAAAATGTTTCTTTAAATTGAAATATGTATATTGGCGGATGGAGAATACAAACACTATTGAAATTTAAACCTGAGATTAATAAGGATGTCTATGTGTCTCACGAATGTCGAGTAAATTTTCTTCTTCTCATCCAAATAGAAATCGAACTTTTATTGCATAATATCTAAAAAATTATGGTTACATTATAGTAAGTAATTTTTTAATATCCTAATTAGATATTAATGGGAATTTGTTTATTCATTTTATGGATTTTTTTTTCCTTCAACTCGCATTCTTCTCATTATATAAACCGCAAACGTGTTTAAGCGGATTGAAGGATGACCAAAAATTTTTAAAAAAGATATTAGAAAATTTTGAAAGGAAAAAAAAAAAGAAAAAGGAGGATTGTAATTATGAAGAATAACTCATCGAGAGTCGATTGTTTGATAGGGTGGGTGCTTCCATGGCATCGAAGTGCTGGGAAAAACGACAATGAAAAGTATATGAGAAAGGGTATTCTTGAGGAATATAATGAAATTTGTTTATTTTTTCTTTTTAATTTATCCTTTTTTAATTTTGAAAGTCAGAGTTATTTTTGTAAACATGATGTGGTGTATTTATCAAAATTACACTTTAATTGTTGCGTGTTTATCATATGGTGTGATTCGTAAAAGTATTGATATATACATATAACTACCTTTTTAAGAATTACCTCGTCTGCATGTACAAGGTCACCTTCACCTTTGTTAAGTGACAGACCAATAGGGTTACTCACACTCTAGCTAAAAGGGCACTAACTAGCTCTAGTTCTTGTTCTCATAGAGAGATTCCTAATTGACTTGTTAGTGTTCTTTCTTGTGATGTACCTAACTCTGATTTGATAAATGAGAATTGGATATTTTCCTTCAAAAAAAAAAAAAAACGAATTACCTCATATGAGATTCGTGGTATTCATCGTTCATGATTTAGGTGCAATTGAACAGGGTTGGTTTACTTCAAATTTTCCAAAATCAATTTTCACTCAAACTTTTTTTTTATATTTTAAGTATACATACATTTATTATTAAAATAATTTTATACGTAGATTCGTAATTTTTTCTTATTTTTTATCTAGGCATTCCCCCCAAAAAATCATGTTTTCACAAAATCTATTTTCAAGAATTTAAATCAAATATTCTATGTGTTGTAGCACAGTGGTTAAATATTCATATTATGGATAGAAAGTTTCAGGTTCGAATTACACATGTCTCTATCCTAATTTCGCTCCCCTCCCTATCCACCTTGTATATTATATCCGAAAAATAAAATAGAGCCTAATGTTAAATGTCGGTTATTAAGGTAGGAATATATCAATATTCAAAGACTCCGCACAATTTTGAATGATGATATTTGTCCAAGCTCTAGTTTTGCCGGCATTTCTTATTAGATTAGATATTAAATATGTGAATGTCTTTATGTATTTATTTATGATTATCTACATATCTTTTGATATAAAAATGACAACTAGACTTAATATCGGTTTTCAGTCATATATAGTATTCTGTCACTAGCGAGACAAAATGAGCTCGCTACTCCCGCCCTTATTTGAGTAAGATTAGACATAAAAGATCAAGATTAGACATATAAATAAAATTAATAAAAAATTAGAATGAGCCAAATGCAATTCTAGATGCAGATATAAGGATCACTAAGCAACACGATTTGCAAAAGGGTAGTTCTATTTATTTTATGATTACTAGTAATAATCATCATATTAATTATGTGATATTAAATTATAAGTCTACTTAAATGTATTACATTACATGTCTCTACATTTTATTTGATTTATTATTTAATATCATTGTGCTGACACATATGATGGCGATCATTATTGATGATGATCAATAAATATCATTATTCTTTGTGAAATTGATGTTAAGTCAACTCAATGAGACAAATATAATAAATCGGCATGGATAATCTAGAAGAGTCCATTCAACACGTCAAGTAAAATGACTTATTAGCTCTCGTGGTGATTTTGGCTTTACGACAAACTCACAATAAAGGTTACTATCAATAGCCAACTACAAGATCATTGTTTTGCCAATTAACAGAAGACAACTTTAATTTATATTTGGGTCTTGACATTGATCATGTAGCAATGAAAAATTTATAAAAGCATTTGCTTAAACTATAAATCAATAATAATTATGTAATTCATGAGCAATTGAGATTTTCCCCCTCTTTTTGTAACTCATATATATATATATATAATAATTGGTTGCAAAAGAAGGTTGTATAATACAAAGACAAAATTGACCATTAAGTTATGTTTTCATAAAAAATAAACTAATTGTTAAGATGATGATAAGTACAAAAAAATCAATCAATCAATAGAAAAATAATGGTTAATTAGTACAATTGATGATGCAATTCATGCGTCACATGTGCATCGGCATTCGACGCAGCTCGATGCCCAAGGCATTTTCTTATACTAATTTATTACCTAATTAGTTTGTCCATATCATGTTAAATACCAAATAATTTATTTGTCCACATCATGTTAAAATTTTATTTTTCTAAATAAATTAAACAATTTCGACACAAATTCCAATGCCTAAAAAAATACTAATGTCGTTTTGTAGGAAAAGATTATATACTAGTTAGTACTCTACATGTATCGAGAGTTCTTTAAATGTCACTTGCACACATGGATACATGGTTAATCTATTAATTAAATCCTCTATATGTAAGTTGTCTCGCCCATTTGGAAGTATCAAACGCAATACACTTGGAATATCAAAGTTTGCATCGAAGAAATTTGAAAGACAAGATGTGATTCAAACAAGCAGCATAGTAGTTAAAATAGTCACGTTTCGGATAAGAGGCGTCGGGTTTGAACCACATACTCTCATCCCCTATCATAGTTGTAAATTTATTTATCATGAAGCAAATACATTCTACACCCTTGCCAAATTTGCTTTATCATATAACTTCGATTGTAATTGGATTGACTGTGTTCCTTTGTTTTTGAGCTCCGTTAAATGCAATTTCCGTTCAAAAAAAGAAAAAGAAATAACAGAATTTATCACCCATCGTAATTGAAACCATTTATGAACGGTTCGTAAACTGGCAACCGTTTCATATATGGACTTAATCATATTAAATCCATATATTAATATCATTTACAATGAATGACACTTACATTCGTAATTGAAGCTATTTATAAAGAATAATGCTATGTAATATCAATGGTGTTTGACACCAGTCTACGTGGCAACTAATGTGACATTGAATGATAAGTGAAATTAAATACATGAATAAAGAACTCACTTGATTTGACTTATCATTTAATGTCACATTCATATTGTACTAAACACCAATAATATTAAATAACATTATTCATTGCCAAACTCGATCTCACAAAATGAGTATTTTGGGTTGGTAGGCACGAAGATTGAAGAGCACTTACCCATGACGTGGGGTTGGGATGGACACGTTGACGCTTTACGATCCCAAGTAAACTCAAAATGATACCCCCTCCACATGGCAACCTCTCTGCATCCACAAACCCCATCATATTTGGCATTTCTTGGCAGCAATGGAAAATGGAAACTTCCGCTAATCCACTAATTTTTTCTTACAAATCAATTATGGCCATTTCTCTCTGAAATTCAAACCCTATAAATTGAATTAAACCTCTGTTTTTTCCCTTAGTAAATACCAACTCTCGCGCACACACACATGTGGGCTGGCCTTTCTTCAGATAATAATAATATTCAAAAAAAGTAAAAATAAAATTGCAGTATGGAGTACAAAAGTCTGAGGAAGATGATGAGGGAATTCTTGGTTTCCCAGAAGAAGAATATCATAGTATCAGTTTCTGTAGTTTCTTTAATCTTCTCGAATTCTTGTTGGCTTTCTTCTTTTATGAGTTATTTGAAGCTCTACTTCTCGGCATTTCCTTTCCACCTTTTGGGGCATGGTTTGAACAAGAACTGCGCGTTTCTCGTCTGCAACGGGCTCTTGGTGTTCGTTGCAAAAACATCTGGCTCTTTTCGTTCTTCTGGCTCCGGCTTTGATCTCGATGAAATGCTGGATAAGAAGATGGGATACGGTAATTTGCAGACAACCCTTGAGACAAAAGAACCCGAACCCCTTTTGATCAAGTACAAAGAAGAAGAAGAAGAAGAAGAAGAAGAGGTGATGGTGGTGGTGGAGGTGGAAGAAGAAAACGGAGGAGGAAATGAAGTAACTGAACCAGCAGAAGCAGAGGGAGAAGAAGTTGAAGAGCAGAACAAAACCACCAACTTGGTCATGGAAGATTTACCGGGGGATGGCGGCCGAGGTGGTGGAGAGGGAGATGGTAAGAATAAGATTGAAGGTTCAGAGAATGAAAACGAGTTGGAAGTTGCGTCATTCTCTGATGGACAAGAAGAGCAGCAAGATCAAGAAGAAGAAGAGGAAGAATGTATGGAGAGGTTGAGTACAGAAGAATTGAACAAGAAATTTGAAGAATTTATCAGAAAGATGAAGGAAGAAATTGGGAAAGGAAGCTCAGCTGATTACTGTCAAGTAAATTATAATTACGACATTAATTTGTATGACAAGAATTGGCCTATCATGATCGTTAACTAAATCTAGCTTTCTTAGTACAGAGAAATTTTTAGTAGTTTTTTTTTGTTTTTAAATTACATTCTACTAATTCTATTCCATGTAGCATTTGCATTCTTTACTTGTTTTTACTCATGTAGTGCTAGTATATATTCTATATTTTATCAGTATGCTTATAAAATATACATGTTTGAGTTTATTATGTTTCAAACTATACTGTGAAATGATTTAATCTTTTTCATTATTAGTGCTGCAACTAGAACTTGATTAGTCTATAAGGGGTCCTTTCTTTGTACCTCGCATCAAGCCTAGAAAGACACAGAACTGGTGATATCGTGTATCCAATACAATACCATCTATGTTCTTTATAAAATTAGAATTGCAAGGAGAGCCTTAATTTGTTAGTGAATCTTGTTAATATATCTAGAAATGAATCAAGTACAAAAAAACATATGGTTAACTTAGACGGCAAAATATCATCATAGCTATTAAGAAATATATGTTAGGTAAGACAATTACAATTTACAGGTATGAGTACACGTATTTAATTTTAACTTATTTTATTATTATTATCATTATTGTGTGTGTGTATATATATATATACACGCTTGAAAATATATACAAAAGCCTCAAAGTCTTGGGGTTTCACAATGATCCGAAATTTAGACAAAACTGGAAATCATGGACCCCACAAATTGATTCCGTGGACTTTTATTTAATTATTTTTAACTCTTTTTGTTTTTGTTTTTTGTTTTTTTTTTTTTGAAAAATTTTCTGAATAGAAAGTTGAAGTAAAAATTATTAGTAGTAACAATTTTGGTGTACTAATTGATTCAAAAAATATACAAAGTGATTGTTCTATGTGGGATAAACGTAATTGTTAGAATTTATTTGTATCTCAAATTTTTTTTTAAATGATGACGTGGACTAAAAGCTTTAAGGATAGGCACAGTTCAGTTTCTCCAGGTTTGGACACCTGCAAACTTTGTTTCATCGGTTGTTTATTATTATTATTATTATTATTATTATTATTATTATTACAGGATAGGATGGGATCTAATCCAAGTTATTATCAAATAAAGTTTGTCTGCTCCTTTATTCGAACAGGTATAAAAGATCAATCGACCATTTTTATGTAAAACTATAATACAAGAATTTTTTTTTTTTTAAAGGGGAGGAAACTTATTCATTTAATAAATCAGCCGAGAGTATATTAGAAATAAAATAAGGCGGAAAGTACAGCCACTCAAATTGATTAATAAAGCAACAAATACTTAGCAAGCACGTGAGCAACTTCATTTGCTGAACGACGAATCCATGCAAACCGGAGATTAGTCGAGTTGAGCCATTAGCAAGATGCCGGCAATCATCAACTATCAATCCTAAGTAAAAGCGATCTGGGCTTTTATGAAGAATAACGTTAAACACCACGAAAGCATCCATCTCAATCATGCTAACTTCTGGAAACCGAGCCTTAGCCCAAGAAATATAACAGTGTTTTTAAGAATGCACATAGACTAACACTTAATTATACTTTTGTCCTCACAGGCTCACACATTACTACACATTTACAGCACTTTCTCACACATTACATTACCGTATGTCTATACCTAAAGTAAAGATGGGAGAATATTAAATTATAATTAGTGTTACAAAATCAGGCCAGCTTGACAACTTGACCTCTGCTCAATTAGAAAAACTGAAAACCGCTAGAAACCAATTTAATTGAAAACCCCATTCGGAATGGTAAACCCCGGCCCAATAAAAAACTGGGGAAAGACCAGCTTAAGTTTTTCTTTCTTTCTTTATTTCTTTTAGTATGAAAATTTAGAAAAACAAATTGTTTTTAAGAAAATGTATTAATTTTAATTATTATTTAACAGAAAGTCAGATCATGGTGAAAAGCTCAAAAATCAATTACGGGGACTTGACAAGGACATTATTGATGAGTCATTTTGTACACCCGCACACGTACCATGATGTCCAGATATTTGTCTCCGATTGTCTAACCTTTTAAGTTCAACCACTAAACCCTATTCGATACTTATGAAACAATTTAGGGATAAGTACGAGGATTATGTTTATTTAAGGTGTCAAAAACACCATGCGTGGATTTTTATGATAGAAGTAGCTATTTCAATAATAATTAATTAATGGGACCTTTCTTCCAAGTTTAGTCATTTTCTTAATAATAAGTCGAAAACTTTACATTGACCACAACTACGGTCGCCATGTATAGCAATTACCAGGTTTCACTAGATAAGTACTTAACAATAATAATGTATTGTCATTAGACGTTTGTGATAAATAATATCGATGACATTCTCTATAAGCTATTCTCTAAGTATACATGCGTTCAAAAAGCAAAGGCCCTATGCTATAGCTTTTGAAGAGCGGGAAAACAAATTTGAGACCTAAAACGTACTCATTTGGGTAATATTTTTCTATAGACAAAATTCTAAAGAGACATACAAATAGGATATAAATAAGTGACATTGTATATATGGGCATACTTGTATTAGATTATGAAAAAGTAGTTATGTGATCATCACCTAATGAATGTGTGCCACGTGAGAATGTCACCTATTAATGTCACTTTTACATGTATCTCTAGAATTGCTCATTTCTATAACTCGTGTGGATAAAATTTATAGATTCATCCCTAAGCAAAATTACAAGTTATTCTAAACAAATGCGCAATTTTTGAGTGTCAAACATTGTTTCTGATTGTTCAAGAACATTTATTTACACGGATGAATGAATAGTAGACAGGAGTATAATTATCTTCTCTCTTTAATGTGCATGATGAATTCATCATATCTTAAGTGGCACAAATTGTTTACCAAGCTTGAACTTATAAAATTAGAAAATTTAGTTTATTAATTAAATTAAATGAAGTACATTTAAATAACCATGAGATTTAAGGATAAAATTGCCATCATTTGGTTGAATGAAATCAATCACAATGATTAATATGATATGTTGTTCTATAAATGGATAACCATGATTTGAAGACAATATTGCAATCATTTGATTGAGTAATCAACATCCAAAATGACATAAACAGTCAATTAATCCTGCTCAAATGCGAATTCAAACGTTAATTATTAGTTAAGTTGTTTGTACTAGTTCAATTGGTTGAAACTAGGCACATTGCATGACTTGGATGGAGAAATGGTTATAAATTTGAAATTGAACAAAATTTAATTGGTAGACTTTATAATGCATTGATAGATACATTTGTTTTAATGCAATTAATTTGAGCCCGAAAATTGGTAATCATTTGAGAGGGGGAACGTTTCTAGCCAGCGGGTGTGGCGGTGGGCAATGTTTAAGACACGGAACTTAGTAGAAAAGAGGATCATATGCACGGAATTTAAGGATTCCGTGTGCAACTATAGAAATCGAACTATCATCAATTTATAACCCGACCTTATACGAAAAGTTACAGAAAGTTTTAATATGATAAAACAAACATAACATATATATAATCAACAAACGTAACATGTCTGTCCTCTACTTATGAATTACACCATCCGACAATCAATTGAATTAATTCTAATTTCAATAATCGTTCAAGCAAAAGTAATAAAGATTTTTATAGCTAGGAATCAAGTCATGCATTGTTGCATTTGTGACCGGAGGATGCCCATATATGGCAACGTTCTCTCTTCAAGCTTTTGCAAATGAAAGGCTTGAGAGCTAACTAATAAAAATCACCAAAAAAATTAAAAAAAAAATAATAAGTAAAATATGAAATTAATAAAAGATCGATTTGCATAAAGGATACATAGATCTTCTTGGATCATAATGCTCGTATAACTTAAAATCCGTCCATACCAAGAAACAAGAACCGTCATGTGAATTCATGGAACCCAATATATTGTTAAATTGGGGCTTTTAAACACGAAAAATTTTTCTTACTCCAAAAGCACCTACTCTATCCTCCAAGACAAAATCAAGAACCAGCATGTCGGTTCAAGAGCCTTGAATTTGTTGTTTATTTTGGCCTATGAACACACATTTGTACTATTAATTGATGAGGAGTACGAGTTCCATTATGAAGAGTATTACTCTCCCTTTAAAGAGATCGGAAGAGCGTTACACCCATGTGTCGCTACATCTGATTGGGACTTGGAGGATTGAGGTCCCTCAAACTCCAATCACATGCAGTCACACAAGAAGTGTACACTCTTAAGGGGAGAGTAATACTCTCTTTAGAAATTTTGGGAGTACCGAGTATAAAGTACTAGAAATTCTTCCTTGAAGACACATGTATGTTTTTTGTTGGCCACAATACTAACGAAGAAGCAGAATTTCTTTCCAAAGAATACCACATTACCACCCAATGTTGCTATTTTTGCTCTTTCATTCTCGTTTACTGGCTCATGGACTGTTTGTAGTCCGCGCTTTATTGGCTTGGCGGCTTGCCGGGGATCTCATTGAATGATATTTTCAATTTTATCAAAAATAAATAAATAAATCTTGAGTCTCTCTCATAAGCTGTGACCGGTCTCTATAGTAAAAATAATCTAACAATATATATATGACATCATGTAATGTAAATATGACACAACACATGGTCGTAGTTTCCCATTTAACGTGTTTAGATACATGTCGTGTGGTTATATGGGGTCATATGATGTTAGATCGACAATAATCTCTATAGTCACTATTATAATAATGTCTACTTATCACGAAATGATTGATCTTGACCATTCTACTTCAATATGGTACCCTAGAAATTTTCTAGGGAGAGGCTGGCCAATTTGGCCCACGTGATTGCCCTCCAATCTGGGGGAAGGGCCAAGTGTAAGGGGAGAGTACCTCTCTTCTCTCCATAGCACAACTCTAGTGCCCAGTTCATCTCAAGGCACGCATGAGTATATTTAGGTCTACCAACTCCGATATTCTTGCAGTCCCCTCTTCAGCATCTATACTGACATAATATAATATAATCCACCTGTCATTTACTAATATTTAGGGGTTAATTTTTCTCTTTTTTTGAAGGAGATATTGAGGTGTTAAATTAGTAACTTCCGTTGACCCCAACATACTAGCCAGACACATTAATTGATTGACTTAATGTGAAAATTACGAGAAGCTGTACTTTAAGATTACCGAACTCGATACTATATACAAATAAGAGACTGATAAGTGGATACAAGAGCCCAATTTACTGTTTAAGCTGGGACATATAGTATGGAGTAATGGAAATTTTTCTGAAAATAACTACATATTGAACTCACAATTTCTTTTTGAGCACATCAATCAATTTAATTGTTTGAAAATTTTTTTAATACATAAGCAATTGACGTAGAATAATAGCAAAATATGTTCATTAGTGACATATATGAAAATGAAAAATTAGTGACATGCTCAATATGATAAGTGTACTATCTTTCTCTTCCGATCTGTTTTATATTTATGACTATTTTGTGGGACGACGTGAAGTATATTAATGTGTAAAATAAATATTCATCCCATATTTTTTGATGAAAATGAGAAAATGTGCTAGTTGATATAGAAGATTTGTCATATCGATGATACATGCATAATTAAAAAAAAAAATTGAGAATACAATGGTTATAATCAAGGCTGTCGAGATCGCATTTCGGATCAAATATTATTATTATTGTGTTGCATAAAAATAGAAACTTACTTATTTATATATGTTCAGGCTCAAGTAAAATTAAATTCAGCCAATTTTAAAGAAAAATATAGAATCGTTAGAATCGTACAGGATTGTAGAATTCTATATGATCCTACCCTGATCCCACGCGATCCTATAAACGATTCAAATCAATTTAGTTATTATGTAGGATTGTACGATCCTAGATCCATATCGCAATCCTAACAGAGAAATAAAGGATGAAGGCACCAAACATGAGATGCATGGTAATTGAAAACCAAACTGATTTTTCCCTTTTATAATTGATTGGTAAGATAAGAGATATTCTTTTAAGTTTTAAATATTACTAGTAGGAAAACTGTGCGTTGCACGTGGTGTTAGAGAATAGTATATTGTACAATTAGTTTTCAACTATATTACATTATGGTGTCAATTGAGAAACAAGAAATATTACCTTTTGATGATTGATAAGACTATTATCTCGTACACTAAGAACTTGATGATGTTTTTATGTTGTCTTCAGAGCTATAAATATACAAAAAAAAAGTTAATAAGAATTAATTTTTTAAATCAATTGAATTTAATAGTAATTATGTAATATTTTACCTATATTGAAGTAATTCTTTGTACACAATATTTTTCTTGTATGTCATCCTCATTGAGGTAGATTTGTCTGATTGATAAACACTTTGGTGGTATGCATAGAGATCCCCCTTGAATGTGCAACATATAGTTGACTGTGAGAGAAAACATGTTGAGGTAGATATAGCCTAATATGAGGTATTGTTTGTCCTTGCGCTTTATTTATCATCATTGCAAAGCAAAGACGTACAAGAAATTTCTTTCTCTTAAATTTGAATGGATATCCCTCATCATTAGCTAGAGTAAGAGGTATTCTAGGGAGTAAGACTTGCTTCCCAGAATGTTGACCCGTTGTAATTTCTGTGTGTATGACATTATTTTTTTTTTTTGAAACAACATGTATAACATTATTACTGAAAGCTTTACATACCATTCTTGTTCTGTTGCAAAGTCCATTTGATGGATCTAAATTCCTTAATAGCATAATTGGGCAATGTTTTTTCAAAACCAATTTATATGGTGGAACTCCGTTTGACAATAATGTGTTAAAAAATTCTTCTTGATAGTAAGCATTTGTGTTGTCAACTGCTTCATCAAAGCATATGTATTCTTTAGGTTCTCCAGGAAAAATGTCTATGAACTTCTCATTCAAATGATCAACGTACTCATTGTTTGTTGCCAAAATTACTCTATTTGTGATAAAATCAGGAGATTGAAAATTTTGATCCAAGACTGGAAAAATGCTGTGGATTAATTTTAATTTTGATGAATCTTCTGCTTCTTCAATGAACATTTCTTTTGGGAGTGAAATGAGATCTTTATATATCGTGGATTCTTGTCTATTGCCAACTCTGAAAAGAAAATTTGCAAAATTTAAATAACTAAGAGTGCTTTTGATATGAAATGATATGTTTTCCAATTTACAGGGAAAACATTTTACCTAGGGGGAGGTGGGAATTGATTTATAGGGAAAATAGAAAAATTTATGCTTAATAAGATTGTAGAGTTAAATACTATTTTGGTCACTCAACTTACCGTTTTGTTTCTAAACCATCACTGAACTTCAACTTATTACCTATTACTCACTGAACTTAAAACCGTGTTACCTATTAATCACTGAACTTATAAGAGCGTTTCTTATCCATCACTAAGACGGAATATGTTAGTTAAATTTAACAGAGGGGATGACGTGGCTTAATAATGAAGTGACATGGCTTAACAGCTCCGCTACGTGGTAAATGAAATACTTATATAGTCATTGAACTATTTAAGTTGTTACTGATTGATCACTGAACTTACATTTAAGTTATTAATTTATCATTAAATTTTAATGTATCACTAATTCATCACTAAACTTGCTATTTAAGTTACTAAACCATCATGAAACTTTGATGTGTTAACCGTTAATACTTAGATTTACAAAAATCAATTTATAACTTGTCGTTCGTTTCCCAAACTAATATTAATTTTTTTCTTTTTTACATTATTATCGTTTTTTTTTTTGCATATTAACTACATGTCACAAAATGTCGGTACTTTTTACTCAACTATATTTTTTTCTTTAGTTAAAAATTGATTCTAGTTCACAAAATTAATATTAATTTTTTCTGAAACTAATATTAATTTTAGTCACTCAAAAATTTGGTCACAGAATGCCATGGGAAACGAACTAAAATCAATTTTCGACTTAAGAATCCAAATTTTGCGAACTAGAATTAATTTTCGACCTAAGAAAAAATTATATTTGAGCAAAAAGTACCGGTATTTTGTGACATGTGGTTAATATGCAAAAAAAAATAATAATATTGGAAAAAAAAATTAATATTAGTTTGGGAGATCGGAAGAGAAGTTATAAATTGATTTTTACAAATCTAGGTATTAACGGATAACACGTCAAAGTTTATTGATGATTTAGTAACTTAAATGATAAATTTAGTGACCAATTAATAACACATTAAAGTTTAATAAGGAATTAATAACTTAAAAGTAACTTTAGTGACCAATGAGTAACAACTTAAATAGTTCAATGACCATATAAGTATTTCATATGCCACGTGGCGGAACTATTAAGCCACGTCATCTTCTCCGTTAAATTTAACTAACAGATTCCGTCTTAGTAATGGATGAGAAACGCTTTTATAAGTTCAGTTATGAATATGTAACACGTTTATAAGTTCAGCAAGTAATGGATAATAAATTGAAGTTCAGTGATGATTTAGAAATAAAAGGATAAGTTGAGTGATCAAAATGGTATTTAACTCTAAGATTGTACTGTGTGATTTAAATTCCATTTCCACTTGTGAATTAAACACGCAAAAGTTGGAATTTAGATAGAAAATTGATATTTTTCATGCAAAATATATGCAATCAAACACACACTAAGTGATCTTATATTTTTAGTAAGTTTGAATTTCTTCATTTTGTCCCATAGATACCTCACCAAACTGGCATCCATTGTTTGTTGTCTTGTCGCTCAAGGCACAATAGGAAGCACTTGTCTAAAATCACCTCCAAATATAAAAAATTTTCTACCAAATGGTTCATAATTTTCCATAATATCTCGTAAAGATCTGTCAACTATCCCTACTGCGAAACGTTTTGACACTGGTGCTTTATCCCATATGATTAATTTTGCTTTTCTAAGTAATTCGGCTTTACCACTTTACTTTGATATATACTACACATGCTTGATTCTGTTGTTTAGAGCGGTATTCCAAATCATGAATGCGTTGTTCGACTGCTTAGTAGTATTGCAGCTGCTACACCTGAAGTTGTTGTTGCAAGTGTTATTTTTCCTTTACACTTTACATTTGCAAGTAATGCTCGATAAAGAAAATTTTTACCAGTACCGTCTGGACCATCTATAAATAACACACCACTCTTTCCGGCATTTACTCATTCAATTATTACATCATAAGCTACTTTTTGTTCTAAATTTAGCTTCAACTCAACAAGTAAATCGTCTGGAGATATTTCAATACTTTCTTCTTCTAATATTTCTTTTCTCTGTTCAGTATCTAGATAATCAGATTCTATTGTTGGCAAATCATATTGCTCAATTTTCTTTCCCATAGACTCTAAAATGTCCTTTATCTCTTAAAGTAAACTGTATTCAAGTATTGATGGAGCAATTTTTTTCTGATAATCATCATATAATAAGTCAAAATACATATCCCATAACTTCCTTATTTCGGTAGGCTCGCAATATACTAATATAGTGGCAAATAATCTTCTCATGGCTTTTGGCATTTCATATGTCGATACTTCATTTAAACAATCCATAATACTATTTCCGAATGTTGAATATGTTATTCTATTGACAGTTTGTAGATACTCAAAAGAAGTTCAACCTTTGATATGGTTTAGTAGTAATCTTAAGTAACATATTTCTCCTTCAATGGGAGAAACTGCATTTATTCTTGATGTCACTACTCCTCTTTTCCTTGGCGTCCATTTCTTTGCTTTGTTATTGGCTGATTAGTACTATCTAACCCTAATATATCACATTATTGTGCAATCCAACCCTAAACTTTGTAATTTGGCAATTTTAACATCAAATCTGACCTTTTTTGTGCAATCTAAACTTTTTAACTTAAAGAAAATATAATACCTTTAAAATTTAATTGTACTAAAAATCATAAAATAAGAAATAGATAAATAATTAAAAAAGGCCAATGAGGCCTTAGCCCATTTGATTATGGGGCTAAGGTTGAGGCACTGGGATGTAAAAGTCTCAGGTTCGATTCCCCCTTATGTGAGGGTTTGTCTACATTTTATATATAATTTGTAGTCTCTTATATAGAGATTTATATTATTGATTGATTTTTGTGTGCTGTGTTTCGGAATATATATATATATGTATGCAAGTGTACTGCCATGATGTGAATTATAATTGTACTCAAAAAAATAATAATTAAAAAAACATATGGTGGTTATATTTAAAAATATCAACCAATGAGAATTTAGATATGTGTATTGAATTGGTCTGCTTCACAATATGCCTAAAGTATATGGGGTGGACCGAATCAATGTGTTAGTCGAGGGACGGGGATCAAATTTTCAATCGGTCTATCGATCTATTGATTATTATTTTTTCATTTAATAAGTTTTTCTCGTTTATTTTATAGTTTTATTACTTTTAATTAAATAGTTGTTGCTGATGGATCAAGATAGGCACTTCTGGTCTATCATACTATTACTTTTAATAATAAAGATACTTCTCTATTCATGATGGGGATGCACGTCTCCATTGAGTTCACGGAAAATCAGGCACTTTTTGGCATCATTACATTGGATATGTTTTGATAGTGTTTCAGTGAACTTGATACAAATCCGCATGAATGAAGAAGTATTTTTATGATTTGCAATCCCATTGAGTGTGATAGATGTCTGCCGCAAAGATTCTTTAATTAAGATTAATAAAAACGTAAAATAAATGAGAAAAAAATTTAAAAATGAAAAAAAAATAATAAATAGATCAATACAGAGATAAAAAATTTGATCTTACATCGCCCTAGCTACACATCGATTCGATCTACCTGATACTGTTTAAGTGGATCGTGAAGCAAATCAATACAACCCATTGTCATTTCCTAAATTCTCATTGATTGATTTTTTTTTTTTTGAAATATAACCAAGATATGCTTTTAATTTTTTTTATCTATTTCTTATTTTGTTAATTTTTAGTACAATTAAAATTTAAGGGTATTATAGTCTTTTTTATATTAAAAAGGTTAGATTGTGCCAAAAAAAGTGAGATTTGAGGTTAGAATTTCTAAGTTTCAAAGATTGAGGTTAGATTGCACAATAAGGTGAAATGTTATGGTTAGATAGTGCCAATTAACCTCTGTTTATTCCATGCATAGTGTTCTGGAATTTCCCCGTATAAAAAAGCTCTCGCGTTTGCACAATTTTGGCACACGGTTTCTATAATGTTATCATAACCAAAAAACCATCCCATTCATGGCATTTACCAATGGTATTTATAATGCATTTATGACTATTAACGAAAGGAAATACAAACATTAAGCATAACACCTAAAAATAATAAATTGAAAAATGCAAATCAATGTGTTGAGAAAACCATTAGAATAAATCAATTAAGTATAAAGAATATCGTCTATTATCTCTTTTGTTTTGGAGTCCATGTCAAGTTGGTGTATGGTTTTTATCTCATTACGCATTTGGTTTCTTTATTGTGTGTCGTTTATGATGTATGTAATTTAAAATTGAAATATGTAATTTAAAATTGAAATAATGTACTAATACCAATAACCACCCCATTCACGACATTTACTAATGGTGTTTATTATATATTTAATACCAACATTTTGTGCCGTTTCGTGAAATTATAACTTTTACTAATGATGGAATTCAATTTGCTAATTGTTATTTATAAATACATGATTTAATTAAAAAACACCATTTAGTGTATGTGATGTAATTTAAAATTAAATAATCTAACAAAAGAAATATAATAGATACCACCATTTATCGTTTTGATTGAATACCACCATTTAGCCTATATGATGTATGTAATTTAAAATTGAAATAATGTGCTAAAGGAAATATATGTGTTTTCTTACCAATTGTTTATTTGTTTAGCTAAATAAATCATTTTTATTCACAAATTGTTTTAGTCATTTAACCCATATGGATGCATGATTACTCTCCCGTATGAATGCATGATCTAATTCAATTTACTAATTGCTAATTCGATATGTTTATAAATGTATGATTTACTTAAAAAAACTAAAATCAAAATAATAATTAATAATGTCAAGGGGCAAATGTGAAATTAAACTAAATAAGTGATGGTAGAATCGTCTAAAAATGTTTCTCCTAGTTATTCTCTTTTAGATAGTATATAGATTACAGGGGGATTTTTTTTGGGTAAGATAAGATATTTTTTCACCATTAATTAATAATTAATGTAAAGATAAAAAATGACGCAAATAAGGCAAAAAGACCAGGCCTGAACGGGGTCGAATAAGAACCAAACCGAACCCGGCGGTACTAGTGGGCTTTAAACAAAAGAGTGGTCTTGGGCCTGAAATTTAAAGCCTAACTGGTCCTGGTCCTGGTCCGGGTCCGGTCATGGGCTCATTAGTTATTTTATGACCCATAAACCCATACTAATTTGCTACCCGAATTCAACTCGTTCGTTCATCTCTTCTAAGCTCTGAAGTGTAGCCACCAGCGAAACTCGGTCTCTCACCGTCGTCCTCTACCATTGATGTTGGGTTGTGAAGAGGCGACAAGTATCTTCGTTCGTTGATATTTGTAGGTAACTATTCAAGTAATCTTTTATATATATATATATAATAACTAGATTTTTTTCACCCGTGTGTTGCACATGTAAAGTTATAGTGTACATTCATATCAAAATTGATGTGTGAGTGTGGACATCATTTTATAAATAGAGTACAACATATCAATTGTACTTTATAAAATTACAAATTGATATGCGAATTACAATTTACCATGAAATATTTGTAGTAAAATATCTGAGTTCATAATTCTGGTTTCCTCCAAACTCGCCGTGCATATTCACACATCCAACTTATATAAAACTGTAATAATTAACAGTCAAATAATTAGATATGACAATTTGACTCATCAATCTATAAACCTGTTGAGACATGCTTCTAATATGATTGACTCTTTACGCCTAATTGAGGCAAAAAAAGAGGGCATGAGGTAACATTATTTAACCCGCCGTAGGTGCAGGGCGGGTGCGAGTCAAGTTAGACCCGTACCATAGACTTGTGACCCACAAGGCATTTTTTTATTTTTAATAAATTTATTTTAAAAAATGTGTAAAAATTATTAGAAATGATAATTTGACTAATCGACTATTAAATCCGTGGTAGTTTATTTTTATTTTTTATTATATTATTTTTTGGAAATGATTTTCTGTCGAATTGAAAGAATTATGTTATTATATTAGTTAATGTTAGGAACTTTAAAATTCTAAATAAATGTTTTGTTTTATTCTACGATGATCAATTAATAATGCAATGCACATAACATTAATTGAAAGGGGAAAAAATTCATGAGTTCTTTTGTGGGTCATGGTGACATCCCAACTCGTCCCATGACTCGACTTGTCTTGACCCTCCATATGAATTTGTAAGTTCTGGAAGGAAGATATGGGTGACTTCAAGACTCATGGGGCGGGTGCAGAGTATGGCTAACCCGCCCAATTGCCATCGTTATAAATAATCAAATCAGAATCAACTATTGCAACTATAAGTTTAGTCTCTCACTCGTACGTTGTACGGGAAAACTAATTTTCAAAAAAATTCAATAATAATGAGTAATAAAATATTAGACAAATACACATTATCAGATTTGCATATCAAAAATAATAAATATATAGTTTTAATTTCGTATTTGACTCATTAAATTAATATTTTATTAATATTAATAGTTACATGCTTATGTACTCAATTAACACTTTACTATATTTCACTTTTAAATCATCTAAAGTATTTAATATTATTCGTTAACAGTCTAATAATATGTATCGGGCGTGTACATACCCGTATTCACTCGATACCCGTTCAAATAAAAATTTTCATACTCATAAAAAAGTACTCTCTCGACGTATCCTTTCTATAAGTAAAATTCAAAACTGATAGTTATAATTAAAATGTTAAATAGGAATATATTTGTGAAAAAATGCAGGTTAAACTTTTTAATATAAAGATGACCATATATGTGGGACATTCTAAAAAGGAAAATAAGATCAGATAATCGCAATAGAGGGATTAATTTTACTTTTTTTTGTGTAATTCATTTTCTTCTTGTGGAATTCTTGTCTCTTTGTTCAAAAAATTTTCGCTAAAATTCATTATTATCTTCGCCAAATAAAAATATCGATCAATTAGTATTCAACTCGTATGTTACACGGGGAGATAAATTCCCAATGTTTCATATAAAAAAAAATTCATTACATAAATTGCAAAAACAATAAAAAGTTACAATAATAATTAAATCAAATGAAATAACAGCATGAATTCAGTCGATATTTTGAAGGCTTCACATCTATGGAGAAAAAAAACTAAAAAATAAATTATTTACATCATCTACAACCTAATCGTTGTAACATAAATGATATAGAAACAAAGATTAAAAAAATAGTCTCAAAGATTTTCAAGTTAAAACATAAATGTCAAGAAAATAAATTTTAGTCATATATTATTATAACAGAATTACATTATGTCTTTTTAGTTGTTGGCGTGACGAAAATAAATGAATTTTTATTGCACAAAAATTAAGAATAAATAAATCAGTTGATTTGCTCCAAGTTATTCTGAACAAAGCTTCCATTTATAATATAATTTATTTTAAAATAGGTTTTTAAGTTATTTTGAAATAAATTTTGGTTTCGATATTATCAAGGATTCTATGAAGAAAATTTTGAAAATCAAACAAATATCAATAATAAATAAATTAATTAATAAATAGAGATAATACCAGACAATTAGTTTATAGTGCGCTCATTTTCGAATATTCAATAACAGGAAGAATAATTCTAAAAAATACTAATTCATAATAAATTGAACAGTTACTCTCCGTCAAATTTACATATGTAGCGGATAATAAAAAATTGTAAAAACTCATAATTATATATAAACACTAAAAAATAGAAATGAGGAAACTAAAATAAAAACGGAAAATAAGAAACTATGATAAAAAAGGAAAATAAAAAACTAATAAACTAATATAAATTATTGAAAACTCGTGATGAATATCTAAATAAGAAAAGTTTAAATTTTAAAACTTGAAAAATAAAACCAATTGAAAACCAATTAAGGCACCAATTGAATCCAAATTATTATGCAATATCATGATGAGGTCAGCAAAAGAGCGGGTAAATTGCAATTGAAAATCCAAATCCAATTGAAAGCTGTCGTATTATATATATAATTTGCAACAGAACAAAGTTGTATAATACGAAGAAAAAAATTGACTATTAAGAGCTTGCTTGATCCTATTTATTTAGGGAATTTATAATGAGGAGAGAGATAGATGTGTATTGAAAATGTAAAAATATGTGAAATATGTTATTGTAATTGAACAATTATCAAATCAAATATCAAATCAGTAATAAATAAATTTATAAATTGAGAGAATAAATGGGATTAAACAAGTTTTAAGTTACGTTTTCTTAAAAAATAAACTAGTTCTTAAGATGATAAGTACAAAAAACTCAATCAATCAATCAATCAATCAATCAATAAAAGAATAATGGTCAATTTGGCAAGTGGCGGTTTGATTCTTATTATTTGATATGAATTATAAAGAGAAATTATAATGAGATCGGATGAGTTATATGAATTTAATAAAAGTTTAAAATTTGTATTATAAATGAGCAGTTATCAAATTAGTGATTAAATTAGTGGTATGTAGGATTATAATGTGTTTTGTTAATTAAAATCAAACACCTTTCAATTGATGATGTAATTCATGCGTCACATGTGCATCGGCATTCGACGCATCTCGCTGCCGAAGGCATTTTCTTATACTAATTTATTTGGTAAATTGGTTTGTCCGTATCATGTTGAATGCCAACTAAAGTTTCGTTTGATTCTCATTTTGAAGGCACGTTATAATCTCACCTATCACTGATTTGACAATTATTTATTTATAGATATAAATTTTAAACTTTTATTAAATTTATACCATTTATTTTATCTCATTATAATTTTTCATTATAATTCATTGTAAATAAAGATATTCAAACAGCCACTAAATAATTTGGATTGTCCATATCATGTTAAAATTTTGTTTTTCTAAATAAATTAAGTTCCCTAACAATTTCGACACAAATTTCAATGCCTAAAAAATACTAATGTTGTTTTGTATGAAAAGATTATCAATGTGTGTTGGCAATTATGTAGATTATAAATTAGTTTATAATTTGTAAAGTGACATCATTTTATTAGTTGTTTTTTGTAAAAGTAAAATATTGCTTTTACTTTTACTTTTTGACTTTTTGAAAAAAGTGAAACCATTGAAATTATGTCGTGTGACTTATTATAATCCAAATAAATAATCTCATGAGTTACCAAACACATATTAGTACTCTACATGTATTTAGAGTTCTTTAAATGTCACTTGTACACATAGATACATCGTTAATCTATTAATTAAATCCTCTATATCTAAGTTGTCTCGTCCATTTGGAAGTATCAAACGCAGTAAACTTTAAATATCAGAGTTTGCAATAAAGAAATTTGGAAGACAAGATGTGGTTTGAATAAGTGGTGTAGTGATTAAGATATTCATGTTTCGAGTAAGAGGTCTTGGGTTCGAACCATATACATCCCTCCTATATATCACTTGCTTTTGGCAGAAATGGCTATGGTACTCAGAAATGGTTATGGTGTCTATTGTATACTATTTATGGAGTCTAATATATTATGTGGCAACGCCTCATTGGACACATTAGGGGAATGAGGTCATCATCTTCTAATTTATCCAATGAGGGCTTGCCATATAATACATTGAACTCTATAAAATGGTGTCCAATAGATATCATAGAATATATATGAAGCGAATACTATTGTCCATACTCTACACCCTTGCCAAGCTTTATCGTATAACTTCGATTGTAATTGGATTGACTGTGTTTCTTTGTTTTTGAGCTCCCTTAAATGCAATTTCGGAATTTCCATTCAAAAAAAAGAGAAGGGCGGGGATGGGGGTGGAATTGACTGTGTTTCTTTGTTTTTGAGCTCCGTTAAATGCAATTTCCATTCCAAAAAAAAAAAAGAAATATTAGAGTTTATCACCCATCGTAATTGAAACCATTTATGGATGGGCACCCGTTCCATATATGGACGTAATAATCATTCTAAATCCATATATTAATATCATTTACAATGCATGATACTTCATTTGTAATTGAAACTATTTATAGACGGTTGCCAAACAGACCGTATATGAGTATTTTGGGTTGGTAGGCATGAAGATTGAAGAATACTTACCCATTACGTGGGGTTAGGATGGACACGTTGACGCTTTAAGATCCCATGTAAACTAAAAACGATTCCCCCTCCACATGGCAACCTCTCTGCAACCACAAACCCCAACATATTTGACATCTCTTGGCAGCAATGGAAAATGGAAACTTCTGCTAATCCACTAATTTTCTCCTACAAATCAATTATGGCCATTTCTCTCTGAAATTCAAACCCTATAAATTGAATTAAACCTCTGTTTTTTTCCCTTAGTAAACACCGACTCTCGCACACACACATGTTGGCTGGCCTTTCTTCAGATAATAATATTCAAAAAAAGTAAGAATAAAATTGCAGTATGGAGTACAAAAGTCTGAGGAAGACGATGAGGGAATTCTTGGTTTCCAAGAAGAAGAAGATTATAGTATCAGTTTCTGTAGTTTCTTTAATCTTCTCGAATTCTTGTTGGTTTTCTTCTTTTCTGTGTTATTTGAAGCTCTACTTCTCTGCATTTCCTTTCCAACTTTTGGGGCATGGTTTGAACACGAACTGCGCGTTTCTCGTCTGCAATGACTCTTGGTGTTCGTTGCAAAAACTTCTGGCTCTTTTCGTTCTTCTGGCCCCGGCTTTGATCTCAATGAAATGCTGGATAAAAAGATGGGATACGGTAATTTGCAGACAACCCTTGAGACAAAAGAACCCGAACCCCTTTTGATCAAGTACAAAGAAGAAGAAGAAGAGGTGGTGGTGGTGGTGGAGGTGGAAGAAGAAAACGAAGGAGGAAATGAAGTAAATGAAGCAGCGGAAGCAGAGGGAGAAAAAGCTGAAGAGCAGAACAAAACCACCAACTTAGTTATGGAAGATTTACCGGGGGATGGCGGCCAAGGTGGTGGAGAGGGAGATGGTAAGAATAAGATTGAAGGTTCAGAGAATGAAAACGAGTTGGAAGTTGGGTTATTCTCTGATGGAGAAGAAGAGCAGCAAGATCAAGAAGAAGAAGAGGAAGAATGTATGGAGAGGTTGAGTACAGAAGAATTGAACAAGAAATTTGAAGAATTTATCAGAAAGATGAAGGAAGAAATTAGGAAGGGGAGCTCAGCTGATTACAGTCAAGTACACTATAATTACGACATTAATTTGTATGACAAGAATTGGCCTATCATGATCGTTTACTAAATTTAGCTTTCTTAGTAGAGTAATTTTTAGTCTTGTTTTTTTAAAGTACATTCTACTAATTCTATTCTATGCAGCATTTGCGTTCTTTGCTAGTTTTTACTCATGTAGTGCTAGTATATATTCTATATTTCATCAGTATACTTATAAATATCCATGTTTGAGTTTATGTTATTTCTCACCCTTCTTAGCACAAATTACAGTTAACCACAATTACATTCTCTTGTGCATATTATCACATGCAAAACCTGCCTCACACCGGAAGTCAGCCTCCCGTGAATTCCGTGTCTAGGTATTTAATGGGTAATAATTACTGGTCATGTGATGGAGTTGTAAGCTATTAACTATAACAACAGTCAAGGGCCTCAAGGCCAATTCTCCAATGAGGCCAACGAGGCGACCACTTCAGGCCTCGCCTCGAACCAACAAGGGCCCATAATCACTCGAACATAGCGTTACCTTATTTTGTTGCAAATTATAATGTGAAATTTTTTCATGGTTATGCTGCAACTAGCACTTGATTAGTCTAGGGGGTCCTTTCTTTGAACATTGCCTCAAGCCTCGAAAGACACGAAACCGGGGTTATATATAATTTGTATCCAATAAATACCATTTATGTTCTTTTTAAAATTAGAATTGCAAGAGGAGTTTGTTAGTGAATTTTGTTAATATAGCTAGAAATGAATCAAGTACAAATAACATATGATTGACTTAGACGGCAAAATATCATCATATAGCTTATATTAAGAAATTATATGTTACTTAAGACAAATACAACTTACAGGTATGAGTATACGTATTTAATTCTAACTTATTATTGTATACGCTTGAAATTATAATTTGATAAAAAAAAAAAAAAAGCCTCAAAGTCGTTGGGTTTCACAATGATCCAAAATTCAGACAAAACTGGAAATCATAGGACCCCACAAATAGATTCCGTGGAGTTTTATTTAATTACTTTATCTCCAAATAGAATTTTTTTTTTTTTAAATTTTTTCAAAATAGAAAGTTGAGCAAAATTTGTTAGTGGTAAAAAATTTCCTGTATACTTATTGATTCAAAAAATATACAAAGACAATGTTCTATGTGAGATAACGTGATTGTTCTAATTTATTTGTATTTTTGTGTGTGTGTATATATCGTATTTCAAATTTTTAAAAATGCTAACGTGGGCTAATTATAAATGGATGAATTTATAAATAGATTTAAAATTTAAATATTGTATCGGTGTCGAGATTTGATTGTGGCATATGGAGGTAATGATTAAAAATTTAAAATGATGTAAGAGTTCAAGTCAAATCAAATATGTGGTTAAATGTGGTATTTCTATGTGTCTAAAAATTAAAATTTAAATTGATTAATAAATTCGAGGTGTTTTTAATTGGTAGCCAAACATTGTGTAAAAGTTTTTTAAGGATAGTTTCCCAAAAAAAGAAAACCAAAAGCTTTGAGGATAGACACAGTTCGATTTCGGCCTGATGCAACAACTTCAAATTTGGACACCAGCAAAGTTTTGCTTCCTTGATATACGAATTATTATTATGGGATATAGGAAAGGATGGATGGGATCAAGTCCAAGTTATTATCAAATAAAGTTCGTCTTGTCCTTAATTTGAACAGGTGTAAAGGACAAATCCAACATTTTTATGTAAAATTATAATATAACAATGTTTTTAAGAACGCATATAGACGATTTCTTTTTTTCTTTTTTTGGCAGTACAATTACATTTTGCATTATAACACCTCAACTACGTGTAGATATATTTCCTACTAAAACACATTGCAAATCAAAAAGAAATCAACAATATTCCAAATAAAGCAATAATACAAGGGTTAATCGTACAGAAAAATATACAGATGCATTGAAGGATGTGAAATTACAATTTCACATTGTGTTGTGCAATAAATGAAAGAGAAAATACATGGATAAAGTTATAATTTTATTCCATATCTGTAAACCTTTTTGTATATTCATTTATACATATAGTATCACTAATAATTTAAACACTTTTACATGGAACAATAAATTACAATAAATATAGACAAACTCCATTACTACGCATTTATCACATATTTATCACACATGTCTAAAGATAGGAGAATATTAAATTATAATCAGTGTTACGAAACCACGAGAGTACTCAACTAGAAAAATCAGCCCAGAAACCAATCTAGTTGACCAAAAAATGGTAAACCCCAGTAAAAAATTGGGAAAAGACCCGTTAAGCGGCTGTTTGATTCTCAATATTGACATTGATTTATAATGAGAAATTATAATGAGATAAAATGAGCAGTGTAGATTTAATAGAAATTTAAAATTTGTAGTTATAACTGAGCAGTTGTCAAATCAGTAGTTAAATCAGTAGTAGGTGAAATTATAAAGAGAATTGATAAAGAGAATCAAACAAGCTTTTTTTTTATTATTATGAGAATTTAGAAAGACAAATTGTTTTTAAGTAAATATATTAATTTTAATTATTTAACACAAAGTCAGATCATGGTGAAAAACTCAAAATCAATTATGGGGAGTTGACAAAGACATTATTGATGTGCCATTTTGTACACCCACACACCTACCATGATGTCCAGATATTTGTCTCCGATTGTCTAACCTTTTAAGTTCAACCACTAATCACACATAAAATTTGATACTTATGAAACAATTTAGGGATAAGTACAATATTAAGACCAAATTTGTTGCATATATTGTGATAGAAGAAGCTCTTTCAATAATAATTAACTGACGGGACCTTTCTTCCAAGTTTAGTCATTTTCTTAATAATTAATCAAAAACTTTACAAGCTGATCCACAACTACGGTCACCATGCGTATGGCAATTAGAAAGATCTAGAATGACTTGATCAATAATAATATTGTATTATAATTACAAGTTTGTGATAAACAAATTCGATGACATTCTCTATAAGCTCTTCTAAGTATACATGTGTTGAAAAAGCAAAGGTCCTATGTTACAGCTTTTGAAGAGCTGAAAAACAAATTTGAGACCAAAAATGCACTCTTAAATTTATTGGGTAATTTTTCTGAAAGTACTTTTGTTTCTTAGGAAATCTCCAAATCAAAAGTGTTTTCTGTATGAATCGCTTTGGCGTTAAAAGGATGGATAAAATGGAGGGCCAATAAGGGTTGCAACCATGTTAGCCCAAAAATATTTTAAAATTTAATATAGAAAAAAAAAATTTCTAGATACTCTTAAGCGAATTTAATATATATATATATATATTTTATTATAACTCGAACCGATAAAATATATAGATTCGTGTTTGACCAAAATTATACGTTAATTATAAGTTAAAAGTTGCTTCAAACATATTCGTAATTTTTGAGTTACAAAAGTTGATTCTGATTGTTCAAGCACATTTATTTATACGGATGAATGAATAATTATCTTCTTTCTCTTTAATGTGCATGATGAAGTCATCATATCTTAAGTGGCAAAAAATTGTATATCAAGCTTTTAAAATTAGAAAATGTTTATTAAATTAAATGAACTATATTTAAATAACCATGCATGAGATTTAAGGATAAAATTGCCATCATTTGGTTGAATGAAATCAATCACAATGATTAATATGATATGTTGTTCTATAAATGGATAACCATGATTTGAAGACAATATTGCAATCATTTGATTGAGTAATCAACATCCAAATGACATAAACAGTCAATTAATCCAGCTCAAATGCGAATTCAAACGTTAATTATTAGTTTAAGTTGTTTGTACTAGTTTACTTTCAAAAAAAAGTTGTTTGTACTAAGTTCAATTGGTTGAAACTAGGCACATTGCATGACTAAGATGGAGAAATGGTTATAAATTTGAAATTGAACAACATTTAATTGGTAGACTTTATAATGCATTGACAAATACATGTGTTTTAATGCAATTAATTCGAGCCCAAAATTGGTAGTCATTTGAGATGCAGCCACGAGTTTCATTAACTACGGTGGGGCGGTGAGAAATTTTTAAAACACGGAACTTGAGACGTGTGCTCTTCCGATCTTAAAACACGGAACTTAGTAGAAAAGAATATTTTGTACACGGAATTTAAGGATTCCACGTGCAACTATAGAAATCGTAGTGTTACCAATTTATCACTCGACCTTGTATGATAAGTTACATGAAGTTTCGATAGGATTATACAAATATAACATATAATCAAAATACATAACATGTTTGTTCTCTACTTCTATTGAAATTGAATATCATTACGTGACATGTAAGCCCAATTGACAAAATATGAATTACACCATCCCACAATTAATTAAATTAATCATAATTTCAATATTCGTTCAAGCAAAAGTAATAAAGATTTTTATAGGAATCAAGTCTTGCATTGTTGCATTTGTGACGGATGATGCCCATCTATGGCAACGTTCTCTCTTCAAGCTTTTGCGAATGAAAGGCTTGAGACCTATAATAAAAATCACCAAACAATTAAAAAAGAAAAGAAAATAATAATAAGAAAAATACGAAATTAATAAAAGATCGATTTGCATAAAAGATACCTGGATCTTTTTGGATCATAATGCTCGTATAACTTAAAATCCATCTATACCATAAAGAATCGTTATGTGAATTCATGGAACCCAATATATTTTTCAATTGGGGCTTTTAAACACGAAGAAATTTCTAGTACTCTAGAAGCACCTACTACATCCTCCATAACAAAATTAAGAACCGACTTGTGAATTCAAGAAACTTGAATTTGTTGTTTATTTTGGCCTATGAACACACAATTGTATTATTCATTGGCGAGGAGTGCTGAGTACAGTCTACTAGAAATTCTTTTTTGAAAATACATGTATGTTTTTTATTGGCATCAGTACTCGTGAAGAACCAGAATTTTTTCCAAAAAATACTACATTACGACCCAAAATATACCATCTTAGTCTCTCTCATAAGGTGTGACACATCTCAACGGTAAAAATGATCTAAAACTATATATGAAACTTTATTATATGGTCATGTGACGTATATCGAAACACGCGTTATGGTTTTCCGTGTGACACGTCGTGATGCAATTCGCGTGATTATATAGCACCATGTGGTATTAGATTGAGTAGTAATCTCTATGGTCCCTATAATAATAATAATAATAATAATAATAATAATAATAATAATAATAATATGTCTACTGATCATCAGACGATTGAGTTGAGCTTGACCATTCTACTTCAATACCGTACCCAGTTCATGCCAAGTCACGCATGAGTTAGGTCGACCAACTCCGATATTCTTCCACTTCCAGTCCCCCTCTTCAGCATCAACAGTGACAGAATATAATATAACCCACCTGTCATTTACTCATATTTAGGGGTTAAATTTTTTTTCAAGGAGATATTTAGGGGTTGAATTAGTCAGCTCTGTTGAATCCAACATACTTGCGGGGGACACGTTAATTGATCGACTCACTGTGGAAAATACGGGCAAACTTTTGATACTTCAAGAGTACTGAACTTTGTACTTCATACAAATAAGAGACTGATAAGTGAATACGGAGTATTCAATTTATTATGAAACTAGGACATTTACGCACTTGTCGTGCTTTCATTAGTGTGGAGTGTTGGAATTTTTTTTCGAAAACGACTACATATTGAACTCAAAATCTCTTTCATCATAATCGGCGAGGTAGGGGCATGGTGGGCCTAGGCCCGCCAAATTGGATTTTTTTACCCTATAAAAAAAAATTTTAAAAATTTATATATAAAAAGTTTAGCCTTATGTGCTATCCGGCCCACATCTCTAATAGCTTTGGCTTTGCAATCATTCATCATCTGGGCACATCAATCAATTTAATAGTTTAAAAATTCTTTAAATATATAGATAGTTGATGTGGAGTAATAACAAAATATATTAATTAGTGACACATATAAAAAGGAAAAATTAGAAACACGCTCAATATAATAAGTGGACTATCTTTTTAAAACGAACTAAAATCTTATATAAGACTCTTTTTGTGGGATGGTGGGAAGTATATCAATGTGTAAAATAAACATACATCCCATATTTTTTTGATGAAATTAAGAAAACGTGCTAATTGATATAGAAGATTGTCAGATTGGTGATATAGACATAATTTTTAAATAAAATGAGAAAATAACGGTCATAATCAAGGTTGTCAAGATCATATATTTGGATCACATTGTTAGAGGAATCAAGTAGATCGGATGGGGGATCGTAGCATCCTATAAACAATGTTTTTGAAAAATAAATTTAAGAACCAAAAAAAAAAAAAAGTAAGTTTCAATAACAAATAAGTTTCAATAACAAATTAACAAATGTAAGTCAATAATTAACTGAAATTAAAAAAAAGGTGATGAATAGATTAAGTTCCAAGGTACCATACTTCGAACTCGTCATTAATAAGAATATTGTTTCCAACAACATCTTTTATGAATAATTTAATGTTCGCTAAAGGAAAAAATACTAATATATACACATAAAATAGTAGTAAATTTATTTTTAAGAAGTAGGATCATACTTTATTTAGTATATTATAATAATTATTAATATAAGTATTATTGTGTTGCATAAAAATAGAAAAAAAATAGAAACGGACTTATTTATCTATGTTTTAGGCTCAAGTAAAAATTATGTTTAGCCAATTTTAAAGAAAAACATAGGATCATTAGGATCGTACAATCCTATACGATCCTATCCCTGATCCCACGTGATTCTATGAAATAGTGATCCTATACACGATTCGAATCGATTGGTTATGTAGGATCATATGGTCCTACGATCCGTGGATCATGATCCTGACAACCGCTCATAATGAATAAAGGATGAATGCAATAAGCACGAGATGTATGGTAACTGAAAAGCAAACTTTTTTTTTCCTCTTAATTGATTGGTAAGATAAAGAGATCATTTTCCCCCTTCGTTTGAACATTACAGGGTGTTCTTTTTTGGTAGGATGCAAGAGATCCTTTTGACCATTAATTGATTAATAATTATTAACATAAAGATAGAAAAGTGGGGAAAATATGTGTGTCTACTGTCTAGGTAGGGATGCATAACGAGTCGACTGGCTCGAGCGGCCCACCGGCCCGCAAAAAGCCCAAGCTGGCTAGGCTCGTGTCTCGTTTATCACGAGCCCGGACCAGAGTCCGGCCCGTGTAGGCCCATTTACACAGGCTTTCAAGGCTCGCCCGTGTCGAAATTTAAAAAACCAAAAAAATTTTGTAATAATTTAATTATTTGGCTTACAATTTCATATAAAAGGTAATTATATTGTCACTACTATTTTTTTATCACACTATATTTTATCTTCACCACTACTATATTTGTGTTAAAAAAAAAGGCCAGCTCGGCTCAGCTCGGAAAAGGCCTGAGTCAAAGCTCTGGTTGAGTAGAAATTTTACAACCGGGGCTTTGGCTCGGCTCGACTCGACTCGGCTCAGGACCAAAAATGTCTGAGCCGAGCTTGGGCCTAAATTTAGGCTCAGTTCGGCTCGTTGACATGCCTATGTCTAGGCAAAAAAGACCAGGCCGGATCAGCGTCGAATGAGTCCGCGCGGTCCTGGTGGGCTTTGAACAAAAGAGTGGTATTGTGCCTGAAATTTAAAGCCTAACCAGTCCGGTCATGGGCTTCAAAGTAAAGCCCATGAAGCAGGTGGCCCATTTTTATAGCCCAAGAGGCAACCCATCAACCCAATGCTAATTCAATACCCGAATTCAAGCCGTTCGTTCCTCTCAGCACCTCACCGTTGTCCACCGCAATTACTGTTCGGTTGTGAAGAGATGACATGTCTCTTCGTTCATTGATATTTGTTCCATTATTATTAATTTGTTATCGCCACCTTTAGCCCTAAAATTTCTCTAAAATTACGGCCATAAAATAACAAGAATCCTTTTGTATTTGTTGACAATGATGATAAGTGATAATCGTGGTTGATTCATGCTAATGAATTAAGTGTGTTTGATTGTATAAATTTTCCATGAAAAATGTCAATTTTCTATTTAAATTTCAACTTTTACGTGTTTTACTCACAAATGAAAATAAAATTTAAACTCCATAGAACAATCCTATTAAGCATAATTTTTTCTATTTTCCCTATAAATCAATTCCCATCTCCCCTAAATAAAATATTTTTCATGAAAGTTAGAAAATATTTTATTTTCCATCTTTTCATATCAAACACACTATAATGATTTTTTACTAATGAATCTATATTAATCTGCTGTTTCAGCTTTAAGTAATTATTTATTTATTTTTTCTTTTCTTATACTTTTTCCCTCATAATCATTTTAATGGTTAATTTCACATATCGTCTACAACATTTATGGTTATTATCTGTTGAGCCACTAACTTTTTTTTCCAACTCGCTGGGTCCCCATCCTCTCATTAAGTCATGCATATAGTCTATTTTAACGGTTTCCGTCAATTTCACCGTTAATTCATTGAATAAATTACTATTTTCTCCCTTATCATTTTAAATTAAAAAATAAAATTTTAAAAAATATAAAATTTTTATTTTAAAAAATATTTTTTATATTTTTAAATTTTTTATTTTTTAGTTTAAAATGATAACGGGTGTAATGGTAATTTATTCGACGAGTTAACTATGAAATTGACGAAAACCATTAAAAGAGACTTTATGTGACTTAATGAAAAATTAGGGACCTAGTAGGCTGGAAAAAAAGGGTTAAAGACCCAGTCGATACTAACCCCAAAGGTTGGTGACGATATGCGAAATTAACCCATCATTTAATTAACAAAAATAATTCTTATTTTTTTATATGAACACAACGCACACACGGTAAAGAGACACCACACGCCATCTAACACAAATAATTGTCTTTTTTATGCTAAGCAAAAGATGATTACTTTACTTAAAAGATAGAATTTCCAAAATCAATTTTCACTCAAATTCATTTTCAACAACACATTTATCTATTAAAATAATCTTAAACAAAATTTATAACCTTTCCTTAATTTTCAACCATGCACCATAGTGACCATACATTCTCTCAAAAATTATTTTTTCACAAAATCAATTATAAAAAATCTAAATCAACTACACTCTTAACGTCTTCGGTGCAGTTTTTACATTTTAAACGCTATGTCTAATGAAGTGCACTTTTTGACCTTTCAAAGTTGTTTTCCCGATTGAATGTTGGTCTTCGGCATTTAAAATATGCTTTCTCTCATGTACTTTGGTCATCCCGAACCATCCTTAAAATTGGGGGAGGAAAATGCTCCAACCATCTCTTATCCCTTCCCCTATATATTTGGATGATGGAGAAGCACGAATTTATTACAAAAATGTCATCATCATATTTATGAAATTGTCACCGATCTAATTACGAAATGCCATGTTTAAATTAATTCTTTTTAACACTAAATTGTTCCATTTTGGGTTAGATTTTTTTTTGTGTTTTTATTAATACTGCTAATTTTATTTTATTTTTTGTAATTCAAATATTATACATTTTTAAATTTTTATTAATTACCATTATTTTAATTTAAACGTTAGAATAATTGAAATTTTATTTCAAATACGTACGATACAAACACGACAAACTTAACAAACAATAAGTTAAGTTTGTTAACAATCATGACAAACCTAGCAATTAAGTGTTACAACGCAATCAAACAAGACAAGAACACAAACAATAAGCCAAACAAGACGATGAAAAACTTAGCAAACAAACGAGGGAATTGTGCTAAATAAACGAGGAAATTGATACTACTTGATAAACAAAGACCACAATTTTCAATAATCCGACAGATGACTTGATGCTACTCCGAGATCTCCAAAGAATTGATTGAAGAAACTTGAACTATTTTGAGACCCTTCACCTTGACGCTCTCGTCTCTTTTGAATAATTCTAATCTGTTCCTCTTCTAAAAATGAAGCACATGGGGGTTTGCAATTGTAGATAAATCAGTGAATAAAATATTATTCTCCTCTTATTTCTCTGTAAAATTGAGTTTTCTTACTTCCAAGTCATGCCATTTTTGTCTATCCTCACTGCCGTTCTGCAAATATTCTCTAAATTTGCGATTTGCTTCCTAAATCACTTCAATAATCTTTGATGTCATTTTTATTTTTCCACTTAAGTTTAGTACCGTGACAATTTCATAAATACGTATGATGACAATTTCATAAATATATAAGGACATTTCGTAATTAAATCTTTCCCCTATATTTGGGGATATTAGGGAGCACTATTCACTTCGCCCAAAGATAAGAGAAGGGATAGGGTATGGTTGGAGTATTTCCATCCCCCAAAGGGGAATTTGAGGAATAGTTGGAGATGGTCTAACAGGAGTTTGAAGCCTTTTTTTTTTTTTAATGCAAAACACAAAAAAGCCGGAAATATTACTCGAAACCAGATCAGGACGAAACATTCTTGTGATTTACAAGACCGGACTTTGAGCACACGGTCTGGTCTTTGTACATTTAAAACCCAAAGCCCGTATATCCAGACCTAAAACATGCGCTGAAAAACAAGTGCGTAAAAAAATGAATAGTCAATCCAAAGACATCTTTTTGTAATGAAAAATTTCCAACGCCCTTTGTTTTTGTAGCACACAATGTCGTGTCGCTGCAAGTACACAACACAACATGGAGACATGTAGTTATGTTGGATATTGAGTTCTTTAACTATTAACTACACTCGTATGAGTGCTAGAAAATTATTATTGATTTGCACGAGAAGCACATTTAAAGCAAATTTCAAGATTTAAAAATCATACTCCCTCCGTCCCAATTATTTAGTCCCGTTTTGTTTTCTGAGATGTCCTAAATATATAACATCTTTTTATATTAAAAAGTCTAATTTGTATTACTTTACAAATCTATCATTATTTAATACTTTAATTATAATTATCAATTTTGAACTTACTTTAATTATAACTATTTAATACTCATTAAAAAATACAGATCACAAAATGTGCTTTTTCAACACATTTCTTAATCCTTATTCAAAAGCAAATGAATCCAAATAATCAGAACTGGGGGAGTATTATAAAAGATTATCAACAAAATTCTGCAACGTTATGACTTCTAGTTATTCTATAGAGTCCATTAAACATCATCTTATGGTTTCCAATAGATTATGTGAGAGGCACATATTAAGGTCTAGGAATGCATAACGAACCAGCCAGTTCGGCCGCAAAAAGCCCAGGCTAGCTTGGCTCGTGTCTCGTTTATCACAAGCCTGGGCCAGAGTCGAGCCCCAAATTTTGGAGAAGGCTCTGGCCGGCCCGGCCCGTGTGGCTCACAAGGCCTAAACTGGGCGGCCCGTTCATGGGCTTTCAAAGCTCGCCTGTGTAGAAATTTAAAAAAACCATAAAAACTTTGTAATAATTTAATTATTTAGCTTACAATTTCATATAAAAGGTAATTATATTGTCACTACTATTTTTGTTTATCACACCACATTTATCTTCACCATTACTATGTTTGTATTAAAAAAAAAAAAAGGCCGGCTCGGCTCGGAAAAGGCCCAAGCCAAAGCTCGGATCGAGCCTAAATTTTGCGACCGGGCTTTGGCTCGGGACCAAAAAAAGCCAGAGCCAAGCTCAAGCCTAAATTTAGGTGAGCCGAGCCGTCGTTGACATGCCTATTGGGGCCACATAATCTATTAGACACCATACATGGTGTATGTACTATAGCTCGAGCTTTCTCCACACCACATAAAGAACTCTAATACCGTACTGCTAGTGTCGGTACGATATCACATCACCTCCTGAAAGCGCTATTTTAGCTACTACTACATAAAACTAACAAACAGTGAAGGAATCTGCCACCA